>PVKB01002369.1:0-292181 GCA_004027205.1 Ctenodactylus gundi
GGGGGGGGGGGGGAAGCAGTGCAACCCAGGACATATAGGGGAAACTGGAACTAGGAAAGCAATTTCTCTGGGTAGATAGGGAGGAACGTTTGACTCAAAACTTGGTGAGGTACCAAATAACCTAAATCAGCAATGAGACTCATGACACATCATAATCAAAACCTCAGAAATACGACATAAAGAGAGAACAGGCATTATTCCACCAAGGCAAATCCATTCAAATTATAATAGATAATATGTATTTAGATAATACATATATTTCTCAATATAAACTTTAAAGGCCGGGAGAGCCTGGAGAAAAATCTTTCAAGCTTTAAAAGACAGCAAGTGTCAACCCAAGCTGTTGTATCCAACAAGATTATCCCTGAAAATTGAAGGGGAAGTAAAAATTTCTCATGACTAAGAATCCCTAAAGAAATTTGCGACCACTAGCCCAGAATTGCAGAAAATACTTGGATGGGCTAGACGAATAACACAGCAATTAAAGCACTTGCCTAGCAAGTTCAAGGACCTGAGCTGACTCTCCAGCACCACATAAATCTGGGCGTGGTGGCACAACACCTGTAAACTCAGCACTTAGGAAGCTGAGGCAGGAGGATTGCCATGAGTCTAAGGATAGCCTGGGCTACATAGTAAGTTCAAAACCAGCTTAGGCTACAGAGGAAGACCTTGCCCCACCCCACCCCCCAAAAAAAAACCAAAAAAAAATTTTTTGAAGTAATCTTTGAGAGACACAGAGGAACAGCAGCACCAGAGAATATGGAGGAAACATCTAAAGAGAAAGTGTAACATAGAGATTAATCTATTGGTATCTCAGCTTTCTCATAAAATCCGTGAAACTTCGTCCCATAATCATCATTAGTAGTAGATTAGTTTGCAAAACATGGTAATTATGGGAAATTGGTACAAACTCTGTGAAACTTTTGATCTATATGATGTGTACAGATATTTAGCTGGGGGTGGAGTAGCAGAAAGCAGAGTGGTTTTGACTTGGGATATTACTGGTTCTAAAAACAGTAAGAGTTGGTAAATGAGTGGTTCCTGGGGTTTCTTCCCTGACGCAGTCATTGAGCAGTAAATGTAAAAGATAACGTTGCCTTAGCCCATTGGCTTAGAACCGAGTTGGCTGGCTATTAGTTCAACATATGACTCTTGTATTTTACATTTCAACTTCATGCTCTGTAACTAATTTGTAATACTGCTACTACTCATTCATTCCTGTTCCTCTTTGGGAAAGAACTCCTAAAAAACTTCTAAAATAACTAAATACGTCATTATATCTATTGCTTTATTATGGTATACTTTTGTAACATAAACTTAAGCTCATTCAACGTAACAATTCATTTACTTGGTGTTTGATATAAGTTTAGCCTAAGAAATCTGACTGATGCAATGATGACCTAAATGACTTTTGTATAGCAGTACACAGGTGATAACAGCCAAATCTTGGAAGAAGCCAATATGCCTGAGTACAGATGACTGGATAAAGATGTGGTATATACACATAATGGGATATTACTCTGCTGTTAAGAATGACACATTTAAGTCGTTTTTAGGAAAATGGATGCACCTTCAGAACATTACACTCAGCAAAATGAACCAGAACCAGAAAGTTAAGCATTGTATGGTTTCTCTAATATGAGAAAATCAAACCATAAAACATGTAAAGACATGAAAGAAATAAGATGGACTTTATAGAGAGGGAAAGGGAAAAGAGGGTGTGAGAGGGTGGGAAGGAGAAAGGAAGATGCTATGTAAAAAAAAAGAGAATCAAATGGGGATGATAGTCGGAGTTGTTGGGGGAAGGTATTGTAATTTTGACATGATATATATGTGCACAAAATACTGAATTCAATGTCAGCATTATGTAAGCATTATATATCATATATACATATATACACACACACACATACATATATATATATATATATACATACACACACACACACACACACACACACACACACACACACACACACGATGGCATTTTTGCTTTTTCAGTCTGGTGAGGTCCCTTCAGGGAGCTACAAAGCTGTGTGATCAGGAAAGGTTCCCACCTGTATATGCACCAAGAGCAGCAACAGAGTTGTGGGAAAAGGAAAAATGTTCCCTTAAACCACGGAGGACTGAGTGGAGGAACAAGCAACAATGCTGGGAATCAACTAAGGAAAAAAGTTTCAGAATTGCACAGTTCCATGATTTTACCACAAAGTCCAGTTATGACAAAAGAGTATGATAAAGAGAGACTCCTGCTAAGAAAAGGTGGCAAGGGCAGCTGAGAAATGCAACAGAAGTATTAAGGAGGAGGAGAGAGCCAACGAGTCAGTGCGTGTTCAGAAGCCATTCAGGAGGACAAGAAAACAAGATAACAGAGATAAAGGAAGGAACCACTCTATCTGTCAAAGCATTGCAGTCAGTGTAATTGAGAGGGCAGTAGAGAGAAAATGAGGGCAGCCTGTGCTAATTCAGAAAAGCAGAAAACATTCCAGGTCTCCCTATTTCAGTGCATCAACAGAAACTCAGAGTAGCTACAGCCAGTTCAGTCCTTAGCTCAGACTCTGAAAACTGAAAAGCAGCTCTGAAATGTAAGCAGATCTTGTACATACATCTCATCTACCACTGCATTTTAATTCTGGAGTACAAGACTAAGTGCAGAGGCAGGAGTCCATCAACATTACCTGATCTGAGAAAACAAGTATTTGGAAGACAGGAGGATCCCCATCCCCATGAAGACAGTCAAATGTGGTCCTAGAACCTGATGGTGACTCACAGCCTCCACCCCTGCAGTCTGACACCATGACTACAGTGCCTGTCCCATTGTGGAAGTGCCACCAGGCATGCTGTCATAGCTGTTCAGAACTACTCTGCTTTTGTTCTGCTGAAAGGGTTCTCACTGCGCTGCCCAAGTTGGCCTCAAACTCTTGGGCTCAAGTGATTCTGCCAGGCAGCCTCCCAAGTAGCTGGGACTATAGGCACACACCACCATGCCCCACCACAGAAGAGGATTTTTTTTTTCTGTACAAATAACCTAACAGAGATAAGAGTCAAAGCCCACTCATGGGCTATAAGTTGGTTAAAGCTCCAGCTCCAGCTCCATGCAGTTAGTAAAAACAGTTAATGTTTCTTCCACCACACACCATGATTAGGAAAGAGGAAAAAAGCACAGCAAACAAATTCAGTTACCCATGAACAACGTGGGAAATATGACTTTTTCTTGCCTAGTAAAAAAAAAAAAAGAAAAGACATTATACAGTAATACAAATATTATTTTCATACTGTGCCCTAAAATTAGTCCAGGCCTACCTACACACAGCCCAAAAGAAAGTGGCTTCCAAAAATTAGGGCAAGTGATATAGATAAAACTAAGGTTACAGAGAAAAAAAGCAATTTAGAGCAAATTCCAGTGACCATATCCATCGTAAGATCTAGATCCGTTCACATGAAAACACAGGGCTCTTGGTGGGGAGGAATCGGTACAAGTGGGCACTGCAGCCTGCATTTCAAAGCCTGGCAGTGAGACCCCAGATTAGATAAGGATCTTGGCTCCAAGATGCTCTCAAATAAACAGAATTCACAAAAAAAAAAAAAAATATTTCTGAATCCTCTAAAGCAATGTGCTTTCTTTAGGAAGAGTTCTATGTAGTAAAGCTTCTCTGTACCAGAAAGCTGTGAAAGGTGGGAAAATGAGGTGACCATGTGCCCCACCGGTACACAAGCTTCCTAATAAACTCCTCCCCCAACAATTTCCTGGCTCTCATAAACTACGGGAACAATGTTACACAGATACCTCAGGAACTAGAGCTAAGGGCTCTTGAAATGGTGAACTTTTTCACATGCTGAAGTGGTAAGCCATACTTCTACACTTCATGAAAAACAAGATTTAATGATGCACCTGGAAATAGCTCTTTCCCCTTTCCTTTCACAGCTGCCACCCACCATCTTGATTTTACCGAGTCAATAGATCAGCAGAAGAAAGGTAAGAGGTAAAAGCCAAACAGGCACGAGAAAGCTGCAAGGAAGTGTAGAAACAGCCAAGCCAAAGAATAGCTAGCCTTGTGAACAAGCCAGTTACACAAAGACACCTCGGGCAAGAGTGAGCTAACGCTGCATGGGCACACACGATTCACTTGTCAAATAAGCTGAACACCTGAGTAAGGGGCAGCCCACTAAAGCACATTTCATTCTTGGGAGAAACAGTACAAAATAAAATGTGTACAATGCTGAACCAAAACCAAGTATTATTAGAAACCAGTTCTATTGAGAAGCACCTCTCCAGGTTCAGTTCAGAAAATAATACCTACACTGCATCCAGGCTCCTCCTTAGGGCAGAGGTACAGGCAAGTGCACCCAAGCCACTCCCAGCTCCAGCCTACACTGAATCTCCCGTACTTCCCCAAGAGTCTTGGGCTTATCTCTGGACAACTGTCACCCTGCTATCCCCAAGCACAAGGCAGGACCAATGGTGTGACCAGAGATTTTCATTCTCTCTCTCTCTCTCTCACACCACCCTTAAGTACTTTCCAAATAGTCTAGCTCTGGTTCATACCTGTTCTCACATCATAAAATGCCCAAGACCTACCAAGAACTATAATTCTTGAGAGAGAGTAATAACTACTTTAATGGAGGCAATTACAAGTTGCAGAAAAAAAATAATTAGACACTGTTTCCAACACTCTTGAAGACTTCCCCTAAACTTTCTCCATATTTAGGGGAAATGGCTACTCTAATGTAGAGTCATCTTCCTATTCTATTTGCTATTACAGTATAAAAAGTATTCCTGTGTTTGCCTGAAACTCCTAAGCCTGAGGAAAATTTTATACTCACCCTACGTCAGGAAACAAAACAATCAGAAGACATTCAAATTTATACACTGATATTTTAGAATAATGTTCTACTTTATATGTTTAGGACAGAATTTTCTTAGGGTACAGATATGAGCCAAAACACTTCACTACAAAGATGGATGATGAGACTTTCCTCAAGAGTGGATTGTTGGGTCTGGAGGAATGGCTCAGCAGTTAAAGCACTTGCCTATCAAGTGCTAAGTACCTGAGTTCGATTCCCCAGCACCACATAAGCCAGTGTGGTGGCGCATGCCTGTTAATCCCAGCACTTGAGAGGCTGAGACAGAAGGATTGTCATGAGTCCAAGGCCATAGTGAGCTCAGGATGAGCCTGGGCTACAGAACAAGAGCCTCTCTCAAAAAGAGTGAACTGTTGTATCACATCCTCTGGAACATGCTGTAATTATTGAGAACCGCAGAAAATATAAACTTCCTTCAAGAAACCGAAAATTTCTAGATTTGCCCCTACATTGCTTTCACTGAAATGCAAGAGCAAACTGCCTGTATAACAAAGCAGCAAAAAGATACTGGCACTAAGTCATGACAGGCATGTTGCACAGAATTTTTAAAGTATAACCCCATAAGGTATTGAAAAACGTTTACAGCAGACACAGAAAAACATCACCTCAATATGCTTAAGAATAACTCTAAGGAATGCAAAAACAGTATAAAAGAAGAAAACAGTTTCTTTTACTTTGCACACTTCTATACTATTCTACACTATTCCATCAAGGATATTATCACTGCTTCAACCTTAAGGTTTTTTGTTGTCTTTTTAAAATTTTAAATCTCCCCAAAACTCTTTACTCCATTCAAAAGGTATATCTCATAAATGACGTTTGATCCAGTGTCTAATACATCAGGTTTTGTATTTTTCTGAACTATTCAGTATTCTCTTCTGCTCTCAAGAGATTTGCTGAGCAAGTGTACCAGGCTGTAAGCACCAGCAAAACGAGGGCCACACCGCCACAATGCAGCACCTGCAGAGCCCAGCACTGTTGTCTTTAAAGAGTCTGCTCCCAGGGCAGAAGCTGTGACTTTAGGTTCCTGGGGCAACAGACTCCATGGGGACCAAAAGACAACAACAGACTTGCGTCCCCCATGATTTGAATTGAGAACAGACTTCAGGAAGATTTATCAAACTGAATTTATCTTCTGAAGATTTCAGTAAGCTCATTTCAAAATCTGTAACATTACTGCTCCAAAATTGGTGAGGTGAAAGGTGCAGGACTTACCCCTTGTCAAAGAAAGATGTGTGCCCAGATCGAGAGAACTTTGTGCCATTGCTATTTATCACCCCACAGTTAACATTCCCTGAAATATAGGATTTTCGTGATGCTTGGTCCTTTGCAAAATTCCTGCAAGCTGCTAACTTGGATTCTAAAGCCTACAAAAGAAAAGAAGGAATGATGTGATTGTCAAAACAGTAGCTGCACAGAAAAATTTGCATTTTAAATCCTTTCTATTTCTAGATTCAAGCCTCACCTCCAACTTGGGAATGGTGGTTAGTTAAGTCACATACTTAGTTGCCTTTCTAACAGAAAAACAGTATTTACACTGACTCCTTTTCTAATGAATATTTATCTATCACCTGTTTCTAAGTTGTAAACAAAGTTGGAATTGAGATGGGGAAGGGGAGTGAAGGCATGTGATGGGAGCAACCATTAATACTACTTTAGTACGTTTTTAATGCAGCCAATTATTTTTTTCAGCCAATTCCTTTAATAGGTTCTTCAGTCTAGTTTTTTCAATTGCATCAGAACGGATACAAACACACTACATCACACAAAAGGGGAAAGCTATTTTATTTCTGGCAGCATGATATAAAATGCTTAACTGACACCTTTGTCTGTAATTAAAAACTCACCTGTAAATGATACTGGCCCTTTAGCATTTAGCTCCAAACTAATACCTGTCACAACATCTGGCAAGTGCCAGGCTCTACCAACTAACAGGTGACTGGAGAGCATAGAAGTTTCTCAACCATTTCCACACATGCAGATATCACCAATTCCCCTTTTTCCATTAACACTGGCCAAATCAAATAGTCTCCCCAACAAAAAGTATTATCCATGACAGAAAAAAGGGGAAAAAAGCAATAATTCTATCCTTTTACCTATGACACTACAGGATTAGAAAGGCGATAAATTAAATCCACAAATAACATATGCTTCACTTCAAAAATCATTTGGCCATCCCAACCCCATTATTTCAATGAGTGCCTAAGAGATGGCAACAAAAACCAACTGAGACTTCTTTCTCTTCCCCCTCTTTCCTATGACTGAAGCACAGTAAGTCAGTAAAATGATGCCAGAAAGAAAAGGGGAATGAACCACTGGATAAGATCTGAATGAACCTCAGTCAGAGACCTGTACATATACTCATTGACAGTAGACACTAAGAGCCATTAATTCTCTATATTCAACAAAGACACTGACTGTTCATTCAAATGCTTGTTGAGTATCTATCACATGGCAGGCACAAGTCAAATTAAAGGCTTTAGTAAGATGTTCAAGCAAATGCACCTGGTTCTTTCATGAGAAAGGGTGATCTAGAGATTAAGAATTGGAAGCTACCCAATGCCAGCGGCAGATGAAACCAGGGCTGTGAATCAGATGATCAGAAAGCCAAGAACAGAGCTCTTAGCAAAACCAACACTGAAAGGGTAAGCAATAAGGACCCAACAAGATGACTATGAAGAATGGGTAGACGGGTGCAGTGATGAAACAGCATCAGGGAAGCAGAAGAGGATTCTTGGGGGGTGAAAGAGAACAACAGGGAGCGGTCAGTATCAAACGTTTCAACTAAAATTAGAATAGCACACATTGCCTTTGATAGTACTGAGATCACCTGTGAGCAGTTTCAGTGGTCCAAGCAGGAAACAGAGCCCAGACCAGGATGTCTAAGGAACGCAATGTGTGCACAGTCAAAATGCCAACAATAAATGCAGACATGCTTTCAAAATTCTTAGCTGTTACAAGAAGAGGTGAGGGCAACAGCTAAGGAGAAACGAAGTATGAAAGGAAATAACTTTTACCTATGCTCTTTAAGATTAAAAAAAAAATAAGCGTTGAAGTGGTAGAATACATGCTTAGCATGTACAAGAACCTAGGTTTGATCCTTAGTATCAAAAGGAAAAAAATACGTAACACATAAACATTATATGTAAAGTATATAGTATATGTGTATATATACACACATGAAATACATAAATACCAATATATGGAGAAATAAAGGTGAGGCGATAGGAAGGAATAAGACCCAAAGCACAGACAGACAAAATTAGCCACAGGTAGAAATCTGACAAGCTTTATCACTGAGACAAAAAAAAAAAAAAAAAAACCAAAACGTAATAATGGAAGGAAAATAAGAAATCAAGTAAGTTTTAAGCAGAGGGTGTTATGGCATGGATCTAGAACACCCCCCAAATCCTTATGTATCTGGATGTTATGGAAGATCTATGGATTCAATGTGATGCTACGAGGGTGGTGGGGGAGGGGTCCTGACTAGGAGAGGCAGATACTTGGGACCGACCTGGAAAGGGCGGATCACGGGGCCTGACTTGAGAGGGCATATATTAGCTCCGTCCTTCCTCCTCTGAGTTGCCAGGCTGTATGAGCAGCTGCTCTGCAGCTCTGCCTCTGCCACATTTCCAGTATCGCCAGCCTCCCTCGAATGAATGATGGAGACCTTCTGAAACTGAGCTAAAGTAACCTTTTCCTCTCTTAAGTTGTGTGTGTCAGGTATTGTGTCCCAGCAATGAAAAAGCTAAGACAGAGGGACGTGGTTTCCTCTGTGAAGAGGATACAACAGTGGGAAAGAAGTTTCCAGTTTAAGTCAGTGAACAAAACTGCATAGGAAAATATAAAATATGCATGAAAGCATGCAGGGCTTTTGGCTAACAGCACACAAATGTTTTGGTGACATCTTAGAAGACAAGCTATCAGCTGTATGGGTGAATCATATGAGGACTCCAAGTTAAACTCTCACCACTGCTTCTGGATTATTTTTTAAAAATACTAAAGCAAAACAAGAAACAAACAGCAGCAGTAAGAAAAAAATAACATGAGGTTGAGGGAAAAGAAACTAACCCAAGAGTGAATTAAAAATTAAGGCTGGCAGTGGTGGCAGTCCTAAATACCCATCAGGGGATTCCTCAAAGTGTGGAAACAAGCAACCAGAAGAGATGCAGTATGATGGAAAACCACTGTAAATGGGTTTTTTCAAGTATTTTTATTAAAGTAAAAGACATATTTGCCTTTAATATCCCTCAAATACCTTCCCTTATTTCAAACACACTTAACAGACTTGTCACTTTTAGAAGCAGTTCTGAAACTCCGTTTTTATGTCATTAGTTACAATGTCATGGCTACCTAGTATCCTAAATAGACTCAAAACATTTACCTTTCACGGTCATTTTGACTTGGAGGAAAAATCAAAAAAAATCACACAGTGCCAGATCCAGTGAATACAGTGGATGGAGACACACCGTGTTTTCACAAGCCTGCCTTTCTACTGGGTGGCACTTGGCAGCAGGCTTCACTGTATTTTGATCATATCTCACAAAGAGACTCAGGAAGGAAGACTTCCAGAATTGCCTCAATGTGTTTTTTACTGTAATAAATATTTATTTAAGCATTCGCCATATATTTTGAGCACACTTTGTAAGAGACATCATAATGCGTGTGTTTCTTCTACTATAAAAAAAAAAAAAGGTAAGCTAGGCATGGTAGCACATGCCTGTGATTCCAGCACTTTGGGATGCTGAGGCAGGAGGATTACTAGTTCAAGCCCAGCCTGGGCAACTTGAGTAACTTAGCTAGACAAAAATCACTAAAGCACCTGTTGTAGTACCTCAAAATTAAAAACAAAAAAGGGCTGGGGTTGTTATTACTGCACAAAAGCTGTGGTTTCAATCCCAGTACCAGGGGTTGGGGGAGAGAGGGAGAGAGAGACAGAGGGAGAGAGACAGAGGGAGAGGGAGAGAGAGAGAGGGAGAGAGACAGAGACAGAGAGAGAGAGAGAGAGAGAAGAAGTGAGGAGAGAGAAGGAGAGAGAATGTGTGTGTTTGGGAAGGTAATTCAAAATACCATAAAAATAAAAAGGCATATAAGTCAGTTAAAATATTATATCTTTTGAATAAATGATAAAGAATAAAATTTTGGAAGTATCTGTTGAGTGGCACAAATATAAAGCAGCCTCGTTACCCAAGTGGTACATATGTGGGCACGGCACATTAAGGTCTGTTAAGTTTCAACTTTCAGAACCAAGTAACACAGAACTAACTAACAACAGAGAGCTCAGGAAGGGACAGTGGGACAGAAAGAAGAGAGAATAACGGGTTGAGAGACAGCTTAACAGATTCAAAATAGATGTGTAAGAAAGTTATTTACATCTGGGGATATAGTTCAGTGGTCAATGTCTGAGACCCCGGGTTGAACTTCCAACACCAGCTTAAAACAAAAGTTAAAGCTCTAAAAATTACCAACAAAAAACAAATATAAAATTGAGAAATTCTTTATCTTTTGCTTAAAGTTGGTTCAAAATCAAGAAAAAGGAAAATGAGCATATTGTTTTTAGTTATAGAAACCATAACTCTATATCAAATAGGATTTAAAAGGTAGCAATCTTGGGAAGAAAGATTATATGTACTACATGAAAGATTTGTGAACACTATTCTTTCTAATAGCCTTAAAACAAGGATTTAGAGCAAATCTGATGGTTAGGAAATAACCTACTTTATAAACCAGAATAGGAAATATAAGACCTTATGCCATGGCTTTCCTTTTCTCCTCTGTATATAGTGCAATTTCTACTTTTTTAAGAATTTATCTGAAAAAGTGAAGGAGTGGTAGATGGCAGGAAGGTGCAAGAGAAGATTACTGAAAAGAAAATTTCTCTCAACGGAGAGAAATAGGAAAAGGGGCTAATTAATGCTAGACCTGCTGACTATATAGTAACGAAGAGTAACAATGGAAATCCATAAGGTCCTGTAACTATTTCAGCAGTCCACCCATTTGGCTGTTTTCAATGGCAGGTGTCCTCTACGGCCAAAAGACTAGGAAGTGAACAACAACACACTAATGATCTGTGGGATCATGGAGTATGATGAACATGAAAGCAAAAGATGGCTGATAAAGACAAATAGTAATACTCTTCATAAAGTCAGAACAAGTAAATAAGAAGCTGGGTACAGGGACAAGCACCTATATATAACCCCAGCTACTCTGGGAGGCTTACCCAAGAGGATCTCTTGAGCACAAGAGCTCAAGGCGAAACTGAACAACACAGCAAGACACCTTTCAAAAAAATAAAATAAAATCCCAAGTTGATAAAGCCCAAGAATAGAAAGAAGACAGAAGACAAGCAAAGAATAGAATTAGAGAACGATCAAAGACATACAGCAGGCCTTCGGAAGTATTTTAGACAAGCATGGAGGAACGACGCTGTAGACACAGCAATAGGGGACAGGAACAGTGGTAACCTGTGAGCTTAGGCCCTTCTGTAGAAGCGCACAGGCCAGCACCGGAGGTGTTCATCTGAACTAGTCCCTAATAGTCACTAGACTTTTGTTTCTCAACTTTCTTGCAGTTTTTACCATAAAAAGGTATCCATTTTTTCTTTCCTTCCCTCACTTCAAATTAACAATTCTGTACTACCTGGGCAGTAAAAATACCTGGGGATAAATAACTGAACACTTACCCCTACTTTCCGTAAGAGATCCCCCACAATGTTTAGTGCTGATATCCTAGCCGAAGGAGTTAGTGGGCTGGTTCCAAAACCATTTGGTATAGCTAGAGAAAAAGAAAAGGACAGTGATGACACTGGCAGTTCCCTTTACATTTGAGTTTTACTGCTGATGTTACAAAATATGGCACAGTCACTGCAAATATAACATGCTATTTCAAACTCCCAATAAAGTATAGAATGAAGACATCATAAACAGGTTTAGCCAACTTTCTCTGATTGATGGACAATTTAGACTATGCCAGTTTTTCTTTATTACAAATAATACCGCACAAGGACATATGTCCTTAAACATCTAGGTAAGTATTCTAGAAAAGAGATTACTAAAAAATAGAACTGCTCAGTCAGAATGATGCCCATCCTTGAGCACAGATGCGTGCGTGTGTGTGTGTAACCAAGATGCTCCACAGAAACATTATGCCATTATCAACGACCTGCATGGTAGTATCCTCATAACATCAAACTTTTATTGGCAATCTGATAAATGAATTGTCTTATTTTTTGTTTCCATAAAAATGAGTCCGTTGGAGGTCTTCCTCTGGAAATTATGTTTATTCTTTGTACCTTTTCTCCTTGGTTGCCTTTAATCAATTTGCAAGAACTCTATACATTATGGATATCCACTCTTTCTCTTACATATGTTATATCTCAAGCCAGGCCTAGAGGCACAGACCTGTAATCCCAGCACTCTGGGAGGCTGGCTAAATTGCTGAATTGCTCTGACAAGGCTAGAACTTAATCAATTCTCTAGTCTCCGCCACCCTGAGGGCTGGGATTAGAAGCACACACCATACCCAGTGAATTATTAGCCTATTTCAAATTTTTCTTGACTACTACTGCAGATTTACTGAATCAAAACTTTAACATCAGCTTTCATTTACAAAAAATTCTGTTCCTTAAAAAAATTCTGTTATTTTATAAGAAGATAAATTAGATTGATTTGGGGAGAATGGATTTTGTACCAACATCTTCCCATTCAGAATTACAGTATTTACTAAGATATTTACTCACATCTTCTACCATGATCCTCAGTAAGATTTTCAATCATGCATATTTCTTTAAGAGATAGTATAGCATAATGGTTAAGATCTCTGAACTTAGGGTAAACTACTATAAACCAATTCAATTCTGCCACTCAGTAATTGTGTGACAATGGGTGTGTTCATCATCTATAAAAGGGGGGCAAGTACACTTATTATCACAACATAATTAGTTAATATACATTATGCTTTGGATCCAGAGTGTCCCCAAAAGCTTCATGTATTTGAGATACCTGTGGAACCATATGCTATTGGGAGGTGGGGCCTGGCTGGAAGGGGTGAATGCTTAGGGTTTGGCCTGGAGGGATTCTGTCAACTTGTTGAGATTTAGGGGTGCCCAGTGCAGAGTTTTCAGGCTTGTGTTGCTGACTTGTGGGCCAGGAAGTGAGGGGAGGGTACCTACTCTGAATGTGGAGAGCCCAGCTGGTAGTTTAAACTAAGTAAAGGAAGGAAGAACAAACCATTACTGCTGTTCTTCCTGGGAAAGCTCTGGCCTTGCCTGAGTCTCCAGAGATTCTTGCTCCTCACTCATTAGGCTTTCTGTCTGCAATGTTGTGAGCAGCTCTCTATCCTCTGCAGTTGTTGGCTGCCCATGAATGGACTGCATGAGACCGTCTGAAACTGTGAGCTGAAGTAAATCTTTCCACGCATAGGTTGTGGATGTTGGGTACTCTGTCCTAGCAATAAACAAAAAACTAAGACAATGTACTTTCAAAACATCTCAACTCTAGCCTGTAATAAGCAAGAAATAAATGTTAGCTCTTGCTTTTTAACTGTTTTCTACAGAATGTTAGGCAGCAACTTAAAATTTGAGGAGTTTTTATTTTCTTTCTCTTCTAGAATATAATCTCACTGGAGATAGGGCCTTTGTCTGATTCACCACCATATTCCCTATGGGTGGGGTAGAAATAAACCATTGTACTCTTCTTGGAAGGTAATTACAAATCTTATCTTTCCCTATTCTTTTTTTCCCCCACTTTCCGGAAACAGGCACTGCCCAAAGAAGCAATGAAAAACAGTTTACTTCCTAGAGATCAGCTCTTCAACCCTGCTACTGATTTCTCTGACTACCTGCTCCTCATCGCACATGCACTGACTCTCTCTTCAGGAAAGCCCACTGATCCAAGACTGCAAATCACAGACTCATGAAAGTTCCTGCTGTCAGTACCAACCTAAAAATGTATCTATTTGGACGTTACTGTCTTAGGGTTGAAATCCAATCCCATACCAGAGCAAGCTATATGTTCTGTTGATTCCTCAAATCTCTGAACAAAAACTCTTTAATAGGATATAAAACAATGTACACTGCCTTAGAGTGTCACCCAAGTTAGGCTTTGGTTACTTTGATTAGAGAACAGCTAAAAACTTTTCAGAACTTCTCCCCTGAATTCAATTAACAGTACAAAACAAGCTTTTGTTTTCAAATTTTAGTAACTGTAAACTTTTCAAATATATACCTTAACTATTCAGAAAATACGACAGTGAGAACTTCTGATGGCTCTCATAACCTGTATGTTGCATGTTGTATGCCCCCAGAAGCAAACTCAGCACATACTAGTCACTGGTACCTTATGACTCTATAGCATTTCCCATACTTTATCTAACTTCACCTCATGTCTAAGACAAATTGGCCACTTGAAATGTGGCTAATGCAACAGAGAAACTGAATTTTATTTTAGTATAAATTTTAAGTGTGGGTAGTGGCTACTTATTGAGAGTAGCACAAATCTAGTAAGCTTACTGTACTGAGTGCACAGACAGCAAACCTTCTCACATCAGTTTAAAAGATAAAATCCTGTATTTTAAAAAGGGACAGGAGGATAGATATCTTCAGTTTGGAATAAAAGAAGCATGGGGTAATGGCAGTAGCTGAGATATGATCTGTTAAGTTGCAAAACCTAAAATAATACTGAATCAAGAAGTTTGGGAATGCATGTAAGGTTTTATATCGTGGTTACTAAATGATTTTTATCTGGACTCAAAAAATACAGATTGCAAAAGGAATATTCTCAATTTACCACTCATCAGTCACCCTGAAGGTCACCTCTGATAACGTCAGCTCCTAAAGCATAAAACAGAATGGGTATGTCTATCTGAGACAGTCTCACATATGTCTGACTAGTAATTCAAAGATTCTCCATACAAGTATGTATAAAGCCCTCTAGTTTTTCATGATATAACTTAAAAAAACAAGAAACAA
This sequence comes from Ctenodactylus gundi, assembly GCA_004027205.1. Taxonomy (NCBI): domain Eukaryota; kingdom Metazoa; phylum Chordata; class Mammalia; order Rodentia; family Ctenodactylidae; genus Ctenodactylus; species Ctenodactylus gundi. Next base: position 14,831 of record PVKB01002369.1, read on the forward strand.
AACTTTTCTTTTAGTATGATCCCAAAACATGTGACAAGGAGGCATGCAAAATACACTCAAGTACATATAGGAGAGGGGGGGAAAATACCTTAACATTTTAAGGGCAAGAACTGAGGGCATAACTCAGCTGCTAAAGCACTTGCCTAGTATGCACAAGGACCTGGTTTGATTCCCCACCACCAAATAAAAATTAGCTAGCCATGGTGGCGCATGCCTGCAATCCCAGCACTCAGAAGGCTAAAGTAGGAGTATTACTATTGAGTACAAGACAAGCTTGGGCTACACAGCTACATTGTGAGTTAAGACCAGCTAGGATAACAGAGGAGACTATCTCACAAATACATAAACACAGACACACACACAAAACAGCTATAGACAGTACAGTTGTCTTTAAGTGGAAAATTACTGGTGGTTTCTATTTTTTGTCTATTCTGTATTTTAAATTTTTTTTCTAAATGGGGATGGGTATATAACTCAGTGGTTGAGCACTCTGTTTAACCCATGTAAGGCCCTAGGTTTGATCTCCAGCACCACAAAGCAAAGCACAACAAAAAATCATCCGTATAAACTTGTATTACTACTATAATCAAAACATAAACTATTCTCAAAAACCTTTATTTTTTTTTAATCTCAATTTACTAAGTTGCTCTTTTCTTACAGGCAGCCATCATGTCCTGGTTTCCTACCAAGTGGCTTAGGAAAACAACAGCTCTTTCTGCTTCACACAGAACTAAACTAAATCAACTCAAACTGCAAAGAACAGTTTAAGCCTTCACAACTCCTGCTTCATTGACAAACACTCTTTAAGTTGGAAGTGTAAGTTTTCTCAAAGAGAAAAGACATCACCAACCTTTTGGGGAAGGAAAACTATTTTCTGTCCCTTTGCCAACAGGAGTAGCTGGCAAGGAGAGTGAAGCCTGGACAGCAGAATCCATCTTCTCACAGTCCAGAGTCGGAGAACTGGGAGCCGACTTTCGGGTCACTTCCTGTTGTCTTTCTCGAACCGCTAGTTCTTGCCTTAAATCTGCAAAATGTTGCAAACAAAGGTAGAAGGAAGAAATACATCAAGCAAAGTCACATCTGAAACATCATAAAGAGATTTCAATGTTATTTCTCAAAAATGAATTCATAACTTTCATTTCAAGGATAATAAAAATGACAACTTTAAACAGCTGTTAGAATTTTTAAATGATGTAACTCTGCTGGGCCTAGTGATGTAAGCATGTAATCCCAGCACTCTACAAGGCTGAAGCAGGAGGACTGCAAGATCAAACTCAGCCGGGGCAATTTAGTGACTTAGCAAGAACTTGTCTCCAAATTAAAATTTTTAAAATGGGCTAGTGATATAGTTTAACATAAAGACCCTATGCCCAATTCCCAGTATGATGAAAAAAATTTTAAAAACAAAATGCTACAGCCTCAGAAAACAGTTGCTATGCCCAAATGCAAAAAAAAAAAAAAAAGAAGAAGAAGAAAGAAAGAAAAGAAATGGGCAGAGTCCAAAACAGAATTCAATGAATCTGAAAGACACAAAAATATTTTTTTTTTCCAGAACAATCTTGCTCTGTAGCTTAGGCTGGTCCGGAACTAACTATGTAGCCCAGGCTGGCCTCAAACTCACAGCAATCCTCCTGCCTCCGCCTCCCAATTGCTGGGATTACAGGCAGGTGTGCCACCATGCCCAACGTATATGGAGCTGGGGAATCAAATCTAAGGCCTTGCTAGACAAACACTTTAACCACTCATGCCTCAGCCCAAAAGTAAATGTTCTCTTACAAAAACACTTTTTTTCACTTGGATGGTATGATTTCAGCATTACTGCAGAATCAATAAAGTATAACAGTACAACTTAAATTATCACTAGGAAACACTTTTTTAGAAAAGCATTCAGAGGCATAGCTCAGTGAGTTAAAGCACTTGCCTAGCAAGCACTAGGTCCTAGGACCCTAGTGAGCTTGGAGCCAGCCTGGGCCACAGAGTAAGACTCTGTCTCAAAAGTGAAAGTATTTAGAATGGTTTAACAGTTTTCTTTTTTTTTTCAAATAATATAATAAAAATACTGAATAATAATACTGAATTTTTAATCTCAAACTAATATTTTCTTTTCCAGTTATATACCTATTTATAGAATATTTTCTGACACTCATAAAGGACAATGTTTTCCCACTTCTAGGATCCAAAAGAACTCAAAACAGGATTTCAAAATGGTATTTGCACACTGTGTTCCTTGCACCATTATTCATAATAGCCAACAGATACAGATAAACCAAATGTCCATCCATAGACAAAAATGAATTCATGCAATAGACTATTATTCAGTCTTTTAAAAGGACATTCTGTCACATATTACAACATAATTAAACTTTGAGGATATTATGCTAAGTGAAATAAGCCAGTCACAAAAACACAAACACTGTATGATCCATATATGTGAAGTACTCAAAGTAGTAAAACTCAAGGAAATAGAAAATAGAACTATAGTTTCATGGACTAGGGATAAGGGGAAATTAAGAGTTACTGTTTCATGGCTTACATGGTTTCAGCTTTACAGGACAAAAAGTTCTACAGAGCTATCATCCAATAATGTAAATATACTTAGCACCAATGAACTGTACATTTAAAAATGACTAGAATAGTAAATGTAACAATGTAACATTTGTTACCACAACCATGAATAAGATACAAAGTTCATATTTTCTATAAATTACAAGAATCTCCTCACGTACATGTATCATCCCCTGAAGAAAAACGGGGAAAAGACAAAAAAAAAAAAATCTCTGAGAGAGTCAGTGTAGAAAAAACTTTTCATGAGCAATAATCAAAGAACTATAAATTAAGCCTGGTCTGGTAGTATAAACCTGTAATTCCATCACTCTGGAAGGACAAGGTAGGAGGACCACAAATTCAAGCCTAGACTGGACAATCTGGCAGCTTAGTGAGACCTTGTCTCAAAATCAAAATAAAAAATGGGCTTGGGATTTAGCTCAGTGCAAAGGCCCTGAGTTCAATCCCCAGTACAAAAAGACAGGGGGGTGGGGGAGGGGCATGAGACAGCAATTTTCAACTTTCAAATGGATTCTTACATAATTTTAAAATACGTATTATTGACAACGCTGATAAAGAATGTGAGACGGATCTCCTCAATCACCTCCATCAATCTCTGCCGGGGGAGTAAAAAGCAACCAACTTATTGAGAAAGTGAATTCTGTATGACTATAAAAACATGCACCTTCTTTAATAATCTCTAAGAAAATCATCAAAACACCCCAATATTATGGATGAGAATCCAAGACACAGTACTATTTACAGCAAAAAAATTAGTCACCAATGAAGAATTCATTAAATAAAATATAACTATATAATGGATTACACAGCATTTTAAAAACCTTTTTAAGATTTCTTAATGATATAGATTATATTCTCTCTCTCTCTCTCTCTCTCTCTCTCTCCCTCTCCCTCTCTCTCTATCTATCTGAGACAGGGTCTCACCCTATAGTCCAGGTTAGCTCTGAATTCACTATGTATCCCAAGCTGGCCTCAAATTCACAGCAATCCTCCTGCTTCAGCCTCCTGAGTGCTGGAATTACAAGCAAGATTATATTCTCTTTAAAAAAGGATGTATGTGTGTTTATTTGTCTGGTCATTGGGGGCAGATGCAACAGGAATTATATAAAGGAAAAAAACACAGATATTGTGATGTACAGCCACAGGAAATATACTGTTAGTGGATTCTCTCCAAATGGAATCAGCAGTAATTTTATTCTTTATGATATTCTATTATACATTTAAAAAGAATGTGGTAGCCCAAGCCTGTAATTCCAGCACTTGGGAGGCTGAAGCAGAAGAATTTCAAGTTTCAGCTCAACCTGGGCAACTTAGTGACTTTGCAAGATCCTGTCTCACATAAAGAATAAGAATGGGCTGGGAATGTGGCTCAAAGTGAAGACCCTGCGTTCAAACCCAGTACCACAAAACAAAGAAGAGAAAAAAATTTTTAACATCATATATAGTGTTATGTGCGTAACACAAAATTATTTCAATAGAAGCAATAAGGAAAACAAAAAATAGAGCAATCAATATATGTGCACTGGTAGTGGTTAAAGATTTGTAAAACAGGTTGGGAGCATAGCTTAGTGGTCAAAGCGTTTGCCTAGCAAGGGAACAATTCCCCGGACATGGTAGCATATGCTTTTCATAATTGTAGCACTCAAAAAAATGTGGCAAGATAATTGTCATGAGTTCGAGACTACACAGTGAATTCAGGATCAGCCTGGACTACAGAGCGACATCTTGTCTCAAAAAAAAAAAAAAAAAAATTCCCCTCAAAAAGGGTTGAATATGTTGCTCAGCGGTAGAGCACTTGCCTAGCACGTACAAGGAAGGCCCTGGGTTCAATCTCAAGCATCTCAAAAACCAAAAAAAATAAGAGGTTGAATCTTGAGCTTCTGATTCAGAAACAGCAAGCGAATAGACAAATACTTTCTGAACCATAAATCTTACCTCTTGCTTCGTCCTTTAACCTCTGTACAGAGACCAACAAAGATTCCTTTTCATCAAGTTCACTTTCTAAAAATGCATTGCGCTCAATGGCTTGATTTAGCCTTTGTTCAAAGTCTTCCAGTGAAACTATTGTTGCTCTAAAACAAAGAAGAGTTCATGAATTAAATAAAAAACTTATGCAAATAAAATAGCTAACACAAACCGAAACAGTTTATCTCCTGCCATTCCTGACATAGTCAGCCTGGTCCTGTCAAAGAGAATGATCTCATCCCTTTCAACAAATACTGGCACCTTCTCTAAGTGCCTTCTACTCGCAGCTATCTAGTACAGAAATAAAATTCCCTGACCCCAAGTTAAAACTTTGAAGGCCATCTTGAATTTTATCAATTCCTGGCAAACGCCAAATTAACCTTTCAAGTCCATTTCCTCTTTAATCTTCAGCTCCAACCTTCTGCCTTAATTTTTCACCCATAATCTGGCTTATTTTCCCTGTCTCCAATAACTTAGTATTATCATCTTCAACCAAAATCTGGTATTACTCCTTTGCATAAAAACAAACAAAAGTCAAAACAGCTGTTTATTGCTTTAAGAGTACCTCACAAACAGCACACAGCTCTTCACAACCTGGCCACACTCCCTTCCATTGTCATCTCATTCAGCCATACTGTTCCTAGACACATACATCAAAGTGAACTATTAATACCTCAAGTACAATCCTGCCTTTCTGCCCTTGAATCTTCCTTTTTACCTAGTTAACTTCTCTCCCTCCAATCTGTAAAAGCTTCCCCAGTTCCCACAGGTGCTCAGGCTGCTCCCTCGCAGATGCCCTGGAGCGGCCTACACTCTTTTGACAGCATTTGTCACAGTGGATGTTATCTGTCAGCCCAAGGGCAGTGCATAGCTTAGGTCTGTATCCACAACCCTAACATGTCAATCACCAGAGATTCATTTGACAAATATTAAGGAAAGAAATACTAGGGAATGATTAAGAAACAACTAATTTACAGAGGCGACAGGAATAGCAAGGTGATGTAGGCTATTCAGGAAAACTGTAATGAAAACAGTATTTAGCGAAAATTCATCAGTAAATACAAAACAGAATAAAAAGGAATAAAAATATAAAGTTGTATCTGCTAGGAGATAAATATATAATCCAGGTATAAGACTTAAAGACCTACAGAAAGTGTAGTTAATATTAAGAACACAGAGGGAAGATGGAAGAATACATGAAACATGTCTTAGAAAAACCAAGCTAGATCTGGTGGCACAGGCCTATAATCCCAACTTTCTGGAAGGCTGAGGCAGAAATATCACCAAGATTGAGCCCAGCCTGGGCAACTTAATGATTATCAAGACCCTGTTTTTTAAAAAATGGGCTGGGGATATAACTCAGTGTGGGTTTGATCCCCTGTACAAGAATAAAAATTTTAAAATCTAGAATGGCCAATAAAGCAGGAAAAAAGAAAAACTGAAAGAAAAATCTTGGAAGAATGTTATTTCGGACAATAAGAGCCTCTGATTCCTTTCAATCCAACTTGAGTCACAAGTTACATGAATTACGAAAAGGAAATGTCTGGGACCAACATCTAGATGACAGGTTGAGCCAAGTAATACAGATGTTAATCACCAATTACCAACTTCAGTTATTCTCACAAAAACACACATCACCATTTACCTTTTTGCTCGCTCTAGGTCATCATTGGCCTGCTCCAGCTCTCTCACGTACTTATGCAACTGTTCCTTTATGGCCCGGGTCTGACTCAAATCATCTTCTAACACTGAGACCTGCTTGTAGCTCTGTGTATACTGATGTTCTAGTTTCTCCTGAAAGCACAGGTATAGAAAAGAAAGGATGTGTCATTAAGTAAAAGACATAAACCAAGCTAAAGGGGGGAAAAAAAAAAACCCAAGGAATTTACCCACAATCTGAGTTGATGATACTCCTTCGTAAGATTTAAAAAACAATTCAATGACATATCCAGACTAAGTGCCTTAACTCAAAATTTGGATTGGTCAACCATTCACCTCTCAGAATTCTTATGCTGACCATAACCCAGGACAAGCACAAATAAGTACATTGTCACACAAGTTCATTCAAATTCCCTACCTCTTGCTTGGCCTTTCCTACACTTCCCAAATCTACCTACTTTTCTACAAAAGCACTCTCATGCATTTGGCTAAGGAGTGATAAAGAACTCAAAAAGGAATTACTCTTTTACTTCTAAAAATCTCTTTTTAGCAGAGTTTTTAACCCAAATTAAACTTCAAAACTGAAGGGTCTATGAATAATAATGAAATAAACATGCATATTCCATATAAAGTACTACTCTCTGACACAATCTCAAAATAAATCATAGGCTTTTGAAAATTATGAGAACTAAAATATAACTGAAAGATATAGCCAGAAAACTGGCAACCATCAAGTTTTATAATGAACTTCAATATCTAAACTACTTTTCCCTTGTTTTGTGAAAGAAAACATTTTTCTCAAAAATTCACTGTAAGAGTTGTAAAATATTTTGTGTTGCCTGCCACTCTTAAGCATCAAAAATTTTATTTATCATTTTAATAAAATCCAGTATATTAAACCCTGGCTTCTAATGTCATAATTACCTTTAACGCCTCCACTTCATATTTCAGTCTTTGGTTATCAGCTTGCAGGTCTCTATTTCTCTGTTCTGCCTGGACTAACTGTGCCTCCAATTCTGCTTCTAATTCTCTGCTTCCTTCCTGGAATTCTACTAGCTCATCCCGAGCTTCCTGGAAGCTAAATAAGAAATCAGTAAGAAAGATGAGTTATAGTAGGCACCATAGAATTCATCTTAAAGATAACTATATGTCAACTCAACAATTTTTACCCAAAAAGCATGCTCTCTTAAATATGCTAAACAATAAATTTTTTCTATTTTGTATCTCTTATACTATACATTCAAGATTTTGTGAAAATGAGTTACAAGCCTCTAAAAGGCTCACAAGTCAGATTATAATACTTATGAAAAGTCTACATGGCTCATCACCATTAGCTTCTTCTTCCACATAGAACTGAAAAGAGAAGAAGTTGCTTTCATTGAAGCAACTTAGATTAGGAATGACCTTCAATTTTGCTCAAAGAAATTACAGATATTTTCATATTCTAAGAGTCTTATAGATATCTCAGTAACATTCTCATCTTCCATTTCAAAATTACTTACTTCCTTAAAGCACTGATATATTACCATATCACAAATTAGTTTATTTAAGTAATTGTTTTCAAAACAATTGGTTTCCCCTACAATACTATTATTTAATTTTATACATTTAAAAGCATTCTAAAGAGAAGTTGATAGGGTCCCTAGCCTATGAAGGCATCCTGACACACCGAAGAGCAGCCCCTGGCACAGCTATACCCACTAGCACAACAGAGTATCTGGCTTCAATGACAAAAATGACAAAGCAATAAGGTTTGATAAATCTCATTAACCAAAGTATGAAAACGTATAAACATTTTGGAAAGACTCCATTTTCCTAAAATACTCCATACCCTTAAAGCACATCCCCCTATTCAAAGCTTGCCTGGCCCAGATACCAATAATGCCTACCTAAAGAGAACTAAAAACTGTTACAAGAATCTCCAAATGGGCAAGTGATAAAACTGAGTCAAAACACACGCAACACAACACAGATGGTTCAATCTACTCATAAGTGTAACAAGGGTCAACTATCAAAAAAAAAAAAAATCATAAATCACACTAACACTAAGTTTCCCTTCTACTTTAATAATTTGAACCATATAATGATTTTGGCATTTTCATGTTATTTAAATACAAGCAAGAGTATGAATATTTCTAGAATCACAACTCAAAATCTGAAATTCCAAATTTAGCTTTATGCTTAAAAAAAAAGAAAGAAAGAAAGCACAAGCTGGACATGGTGGTGTACCTATAACTCCAGCATTTTCAGAGGCCGAGGCAGGAAGATTGCAAGTATGACCCCAAGCTGAGCAACTTAGCAAACTGACAAGACCATGTCTCAAAGTAAAAAATATTTTAAAATATTCAAAGTCAATATGCTATATTCCAAATGCCCTCCCATTCTTAGCATGCTTTACAACATTACCTTTGTTTATATTTCAAGGAAAGTTCCTTCCAATATGCAGTTTCTTCTTTTAAACTTGAAAAATCTGGTATATCTTCACCATCCATGATCAATAAAGTCTATAAAACAGAGGACAAATTATTATGAATTAAATAAAGAACATAAAATCTAAGTAAAAGCATAAGCTCTGGGATATTCAGTATTCTGGAGGAAGTTAAATATGAATATTTTAGGAGGGATTAACGTTCTTGAGTAACTTGGCACATAGACTACTTCACTGCCACTCGGGACAACCAATATTGCAGATGAAGTCATAACAGGTGAAGAGAGCAACAAAACCCTTTGGTATAAAGCCAAGAAGGCACTTTTGGTTGCAGAACTGAGTTCTGGGGGACCCAGCCCCACAGAATCATCCTTCAGAGTTGCAACAGTTGGCTGACAGCCAACCAGTCTTTTGGAAATCAGGCAACAAAACAAGCACAGTATCAGAGACACTGCTACTTCTTGCCCTTCCCTATTATACAACACATCAAAACAACTGTTTGAAATATTTCGTGCCAGGTAATACTGCCAGATCAAATTATTGTCCCCAATAATTTACTACTATCACATTTCTAAAAATATGTGTTATCTTTTAAATCCACAGCTTTCACCAAAAGTCCACTCAATTCTAACTTCAGTATGTATTTACTTATTTTTGAGGCGGGTTCTCACTCTGAAGCTCAAGCTGATCTTGAACTCTACTATGCAGCCCAGGCAGTCCTACTGCCTCAACTTGATTTCTGTGGTGCTGGGAAAATGAACCCAGGGCCTTGTGCTTGCTAGGTGAGTTCTTTAACCATGGACTTATGCACCAGCCCCTTCAGTGATTTTTTTTTTAAGGGAGTTACCTTGAAAAAAAGAAAAAAGTGAGCTTCACCCAATCCTTTTTTATCTTGAAACAGGGAGTCATTATGCTGCCGTAGCTTACTCAGCTTCCTGAGTAGCTCGGATTACAGGTGCACACCACTACTCAATGATCTTTTGTCTGGGTTTTCCTCCCAAGGTATTCAAATCAGTGGGAAAGAAAAAAATGTTTAGTTAACCTTGCATATGGACTGGCTAACTAAAATTCCCAAACAACTGTCAGGTCAGACAGAATATCAGAAACCTTTGGTCCAATTCAGGCCTCCTGTTTTCTAAGCATACTACTTTATATTCCAGAAATACTGCTCAAAATTGTCACTACACCGCGCTATTTCAGGTCTGGATGTTTTCTCCACCTCGAGTGGCTTTCAGTTCCTTGCATTTGGAAAGTTCCTATTTTTCTTTAAACCTAGCTGTCATCTTTTCTAGAAAGCCTTCCTTGCCCTCACCCCAACAGTATTAAAATCTTCTGTACTCTTGGCCATCTCTATTCCCCAAAACATGTTTTCAATGGTATCTTTACCGCACAGCAATGCATTTGCTTACAGCTTTGTGTCTTCTATCAGGCTGCGTATCACTATTTTTGTTTCTATCCCAACACAATGCCTGTACAAAACAGTACATACTTAATAATATATACTGGATTAAACCATAATTGATTCAAACTAATCCACAATGGGCAGCAAGAACTCAAAACTGCTTTAAAAGTAAAGTAACAGGACTGGAGGAATGGCTCAGCAGTTGAGGCGCTTGCCTAAATTAAGTGCTAAGTACCCGAGTTTGATTCCCTAGTACCACATAAGCCTAGGGTTGATCCCAGCATTTGTGAGCCTGAGGTAGTATTACCGTGCATGAATCCAAGGTCAGCCTGGGCTACAGAGTGAGACCCTGTCTCAAAATAAATGAATGAATTAATGAATGAATAAATAAATAAATGTAATGCAACCTGAAGATGTGAAGAACTTGGGAGTTCGGGTAACACAGACCAATCATGAAGTGCAAGAAATGTTAGTCAAGAACAAGTATAGAACTCCAATGTCAGGGTGGGTACATACAGAGGCACAGCATGGTTGTCAATGGAATAAAGCCAAAATGTAACATTATATGTTTAGTTTAATTCTTTTAAAGCCTTCTGAAAATTTATCTTTCTTAATTCAGTCTGTATGTGTGTGTGCACGGGTGTGCATGCATGTGTGTGTGTGTGTGTGTGGTACCAGAGATCAAGCCTGAGCCTTCACAATGAGCCACATTCCCAGGCTGTTTTCTTTATTTTTGATTTTGAAACAGCATTTCATTAAGTTGCCTAGGCTGGGCTCAAACTTGTGATCCTCTTGCCTTAACCTCTCAGAACGCTGGGACTACAGGTCTGCACCATGGAGCCAAGGATAAGTCAGTCTTTCTAGATCACACCATCTACTATCACCTTGACACCTGTTAATCAACTATCTTAAATCACTATTCAGCCTAAAAGTTCTCTGAAAGGAATGGATCCTTGACAAACCTGTTCCTTTTATAGCACCCAAAATAAAAATTTGCTTAGAGAAAGCACCGATGTGTCAGATATTGTTAAGCACTAAATAAATAATGACCAGGTACACCCACCCTCCTCTCATTTAATGAACCCCATCCCATCACACATCTGTCTTCACTAGTCTATTAGAACATGACTGTACCCACAGGTTGAGAAACTTGTTAAGGTTAGGTTCCAGGGTTCCAAACCTGCCGATAAATTACTTACGCAAACTGCTCAACTGCTTATGGCCTCAATTTTTTCCAGCTAATGAGGATTAGGGATATACTATACAGATGACTTCCAATGGTTCTTCAAGCATGTATACCAGTTAACTTTATAATCCTGTCCCTTCATCAAAATTCCCAATGCCCATTTTAATTTCTCAGGCATAGGTAATTTTATTGGTAACTAATTTATATAAGGGGTACGTGAGATCAAGGCTCATTCAGTTACAAGAAGTATTTTCATTTCAAAAGATCCAGAGTACTTAAAGTCATCATCATGTGATATCAATAACCTCTTAGGGTCACTGCCTAAGTCCCCTTGAGGAGAGGGACTTACTTTAACAATCCAGATGAAGATAGAATTACCGGACATATGAGGCATCACCTAGACATGATCAAATAACCCTGGTGTCCCCTGACTGCTTTATATAAGATCTTTTCCCAAAACATCCTAAAATATGCGATTACGTTTAAATTTATAAATCTAGTTCTAAAGAAGCTGATCATAAACTCATAGACACCTGTTCCCAAACTTAGATAAATGCTATCATTTGTCCACTAGCAACAATGTGTCAATGTGCAGCTCCAATGTTCCATTTTCAACACAGAATCCAATGAAATATGGTTTTACAAAATGTTAACACCAGAGAGGACACAAGTAGCAAAGCTCTGCTGCTACTTACAGGTTCAACAACAGACAGCTGAAAAGGAGTGAAAGGTTAAGTCTCCTTAGTTCCTTGAGGGAAGGTCCTGTGTATTCTTTACAAATCCTCTACTCTCAACATCACCACAAACACTGAACAGAGATATTCAATGAATTGACTTTTTAATCTTTCCTTCACTACTCCCTTTTTTACTTCCAAAGTACCACTTTATTAACATCAGAATTCCATTCTCAGGAAACGAGTAAGCAGAAAGGCTATGGATAGTTTATTTCTACCTTATAATGCACTACCACACAGTAAAGCAAGATAATAAAACCCATCACTCCCAGCTGTACAGAGTATCAATATGACGCGCCTAACTAAATTCAGTCACTTGTGTAAAAGAGCTGATAGGACTTGTTGAGGAGAAAACACTGCACATCAGCCAGCCCTTCGGCCTTAAACATAAACAAAAAACTTAGAACCACCAGACAAATAAGAACACCCACAAGCCTAAATAAGAAAATCCTAGAACCTATTGAACACAGAAGAATAACTCAGAAAATGAAAGACTTTTTTTTTCTCAACAAGAACTCACGAGGGTTATTTCCTACAAACTTCCTGAGAGACAGAAAATCATGAAGTGGACAGCACTGAACAGCACAGAGAAGCCCCAGCTCAGGAATGCAATGACAGGAAGTCTCAGGATGAAGCCTAGTCATTCAGGCCCTAAGAACAGCAGCTGGTTTCATCACAAAGAAAGCTCCAAGAAAAACAGGGGCTCCCATAAAATAGGATGGTATGACTAAGAAGCTGGATAAATCTGAGTTCGTGCTGAAGGCACACTATGTCAATTAGAAAAGGGCAACTGAAAACCTCAGGAGAATAAAAAAGCAATTTAAGAAAGTCCTGATCTTGGAGCTGGGCCCAGTAGTGCCAGCCTGTATGTAATCCCAGCACTCCGGGAGGGTGAGGCAGAGGATCACAAGTTCAGCCCAGTCTGAGCAATTCAGCTACCTGGTGAGACTCTGTTTCAAAATAACAGTAAGAAAACAGGCAGGGGATATACTCAGAGTGAAGATCTTGAACTTAATCTCAGGATAAAGTGCTAATCTTCATAAAAAACAGGTTTTAAGTTAATGATTTCAAAATGACATATTTGATATTCTTTACTGTCACATTAACTTTTAACTGTTTATCTTAAGTAAATAAATTTTTATTTTGCTGATTTTATTTTAAGCAACTGAATAAATTCCGTAACTTTGTAGCTAGCTAGCAATGAATTTCCTATTTTTGATCTTGCGCTTGTCATAAACTTTATATGCTGCTCTGTTTGTTGTAAGGGTCCAGGATTTGGTAAACAAATTTTTTTATACCATTTCTGGCTTGTGCAGACCACGGTGATAATAACTCTCAGCTTTGGTGTTCCCAAAATACTTACTGACTTTTTAGACTACAATCCCAGCACACAGAAGCCCCAACCCAGGACTGCAATGACATGAAGTCCCAGGATGAAGCCTAGTAATTCAGGCCCAGAGAGCAGCAGCTAGTTTCATTTTATCTCTCAGGTCCTTAAATACTTTTCCTGTCACACTTTAGGCTGACCATAAGGTACACATAAGTTTTCTGAAGTTGAGTAACTAGTATTACTTCAGTAGTCAACTATTTTACACATTCGTAGGATTTTTTTTTTGAGTTTTTAGTACTCTTTCTGTTACCATGAAGCACTTGATGTTGCTGCTTGTGTGGTTCCTGAGCCATGTTCTTTTGGAAGTTCCTAAAGATTGTCAGATGCCTTGCACAGCATTCAACATATATTTGAATGTATCGAACCTGAATGAGGATCCACATACAAAAAAAAAAGTTCAGGATTGTTTTTATCTATAAATATTATCTGCATGCCCACTTTAAAACTTTTGAGGCAGGGGGAGGGGTATTTTGGTCTTTCTGAAATGCATGCACAGTGCCTAAGAACCTCCTGCCAGTACTGATAGCATCAGAGACCATCCTGGTAGTTTCTGCCTTGAAGATGGCTTAGCTAAGTATTGATCCCTGGGGAACAGCTGTTTACACCCCCTACTGCACTGCTGTCTCTGGCTTTTGGTTCTTGTACAGGCACAGGTTCTTAATGTAAGCACCACTTTCTCCAGCAGTTGTGCCCTGATGACACAGGTTGTACATTGTCTTTTGGATTAAACCTCTTGAGAACCTAGTTTTAACTCTTGCGTCCTGTCTGTCCCACTACTTGAGTGTCAAATAATTTCAGCAAAATTGTTTCAATTTGTTTTTGCTTCATATCTTAATTTTCTTACTAAATCTTACTTGAGCTGCAGGTTGACAATTTTTCTGATCAACAGGCTTTCATGCCTTTCTTCTTGGTACTTCAAACAGTATTATATCCTATGCTCAAAATCTTTTACTAAAATAGCCATTATAGTTTCCAGAAGAAACCAAATAGAAACTTTCATCCAAGATGTCATAGGAACAGCATAACATATCGTTTTAAAGCCCAGACCCTGAAGCCAAACTGCCTGGGTTTGAAATCAGGCTCCTCTACCCATTTAGTTGATGGACTTCGGGTAAATTACTTCAGGACTCTCAATGCTCCACTTCCTCACTTGTAAAATAGGATAATCACTAAAAAAGAGAGATTATGAATATTGAATTAGTATTTGTACAATACTTAGAACAGTCTTATTTCCTAAAATTAATCATTTCAAGGAGGTATATTCATTATTTCAGTGATATTACTGTTACTAAAAACATTTCTAGTGGGCTGAAGGAACAGCACAGTGGTTAGAGCTCTTGCCTAGCAAAGCACAAGGCCCTGGATTCAGTTCACCAGCACCACATAAACCAGGGCATGGCACACATGCCTGTAATCCCAGGACTTGGGAAGGTGAGGCAGGAGGATTTTTGTATGAGACCACCTTGGGCTACTTAGAGAATTTAGGACAAGCCTGAACTGCAGAGTAAGATCTTGTCTCAAAAACCAACCAAAAATTTCAAAAACTTTTTTGGAATAGCCTTTATAAACAAGATTGAGAACTAAGCAAAAAAAAAAATTTATTGTCTCCTGTTATTATCCAGCTTAACACTCTAATTTTGTCAGACTTGCCCTTTTTAAAAATCATATTCTCTATAAATAACAAAAATGTGCTACCAAAGCAGGTATGCCCAAGACTGTTTCAGGGGCTGTAGAGGCTGTTCAGTTTGCACTGGGAGGATGTGTTCACTGTGTCATTTGAAACTATGTAACTGGAGACGTCAAGATTAGGCAAAGTTAGCTAATATCAAAAATGTAATACTAAAAAAAATGTTAAAATGGTACATCTACAATTTTCTGAAGGTGGAACGAGGCAGATAATTATTCTCTGCTCCACCAGTCTTCCTTTACTACTATGTCTCACACAGATGGAATTAAAACCTTTACATTATGCATTATCATATGGTATATGACCTTCTGATATCAAACAACTGACAATTCACTTGGGTTTAAAACAGCCTGTCCAAAATGCCTTAATTATAAGAAAACCATTTTTTGTGCAATGGCTAAAAAACAAACAAAGCTATTTTAGAGCTAGAGGAATAGCACAGTGGTTACAGCACTTGCCTAGCAAGCATGAAGCACTGGGTTTGATTCCCCAGCAGCACATAAGCTGGGTGTGATGTCAGATCCTGTCATCCCAGCACTTGAGAGGCTGAGGCAGGAGAACTGCCATGTGCTGGAGGGCAGCCTGGGCTCATAGTGAATTCAGGACCAACCTATACTATAAAGAGAAACCCTGCCTCAAAATAAAAAACTATTTTAAATGATACTACTTTCTCATTAATCACTGTGAAGATGAACTAAGGTGACATCTACAGAATTTTTAACTTTTCAAAGTCAATCATAAAACTTCCCTTTTGGACCCATCAAATTTTTCTATCTGTATGGACTTCTCAGAAGCTTTCACCAGATGTAATTTTAACCTTTAGTAATCAAATTTATCTCAGCACTGTTTAAAATGAAAATAAGCTGCATAGATGTCATGAAAGATCCACGTTTTAATTAGATAGTTGTATATCATTAATTTCAAAGGCTCCTTATCTAACTTCAACGTAGCTCAAAAAGTCAAAACACAGTTGTATCTTCAAAAGATTTAGCAACTTCTATCTGGATCAGGTCTGTAACCAGAGCTAGGTAAGTATTTTCTTTGTTCCTCACGTACCAAGATTTTAATTAATAATAATTCAGCACCAGCTTAGTGGCACACACCTGTAATCTTAACACTAAGGAAAGCTGAGGCAAAATGATGGATCACAAGTTCGAGTCCTGCCTGAGAAGACTGCCTCAAAATAAAAAAATCATCAGGGCTACAGGTGCAACTCAGCAGTACAGGAGCCCTGGGCTCAATCTCCAGTACTACGAATACCTCAGAAGAGAGACCCCTCACTCAGTATCCCTTTGCTTCTCTTCACCCCCAAGACTTAATACCGCACTTTGCCACAATGGTTTTGTAATTTAGCAGAACTACTGCCCTATTTCTTGTGTACAATGAAAGCAACATAATTTATCAGACAAAATAACTAACCACCACGAACAACTTTCAGCGTAGGGTTTTTCCCATGATCAAATAGTTCTTACTTTAGGTTAAGTTTCCTCTACTAGATTCTGGTATATTTCTGTAAGTTATATTTTCTACCTTACTTTCTAGCTGAGAAGGGTATAAAAACCTCATAAAAATAAACCGCAACAAAGCCTAGAAATGTAAATTCTGATCCAAGGTAAGCCTTCACGAGTGAAGTATATAAATTACTGAACTGCCCCCACCTGGGCTCAATTTTCCCCTTTCAGCACATGAAATAACAGGATCCATCACAACCGTAGCGATGGGGTTCAAAAAAGAGAGAAAGTGTTCTAAAGTGCGTAAAGATGGTAGAGGAACGGAAACTGATCATTAGTAAAAGAACCCTCACTCTTGCAAAACTTAACCGGCTGCCTCGTCGCTTACCAGCGAAAACAGGGGCAAGCCCAGCAACCCAAATCCACTGGTCCCACTTTCCTGAACTCTAGCGGGGTTGATTAGCAGTTCGGAGCGGAGAGTCAAGAGAATGCCAACCACAAGACCAACGTGGGCTGTTGGGGCTCTCGCACCCCGCAGGAAAGCGGCGCTGGGAGACTGAAATCCAACCAGGCTCCTAACAACACTGGCGGCTGAAGGAATTCTGGGGAGGTTGGAGGGGGAAGGGCCCGTGCGCCGCTGCCACCGCCGACGGAGCCACTCCTTGCGCCACCAGTGCCCTGCCCAGGGTGCCACGTCCCGGCCTCCGTCCCCACCCGGGACGGGAGCTATCTCACAAGCTAGGGGTCCCGTTCCTTCGCAGGCGCCCCTAGTGGGCCACACCTCGGACCAGGACGCCGAGGGGACAGTTAAGGCGGTTGGAACACTTGCCCCTGGACTGACGATCCCAGAACCCAGCCCCGACCCAGCCCGGCCCTAGCCGAGCCGGCGGAGCCTCGGCACATCCCGGTCCAGGCAGGCTCCCCGGGGGCAGGCCGCGGCGCAGCCCGCCCAGCCCGGTCCCCGCGGGAGCGGCCTGGCGCGTCAGCCTCACCTCCAATGTGTCAAAAGCGCATGTTCGCCGCCGCCACCTCGACGTCTCGGCTCCGCTGGCCCGGCCCGGCCCGCCCCGCGCCGCCCGCTCCTCTCCGCAGCCCCGAGCTCCACTCCGCGGACCCCAGCGCCCGGCTCCTCCCCGAAGCGTCAGGGGCTGGCTGGGTGTCCGAGGCCATTCTGTGACGCACGGGGGCGGAGTTCTGAGCAGGCGCAGACGCGCCGGGCGTGAGGGGCGGGGCAGTGCGAGCTGCCTGCGCCCGAGGCCCGCCCTATCGCGGCGCGCTGGCGTCAGGCCGGGGCTTCGTCCTGCGCAGGCGGCCCCAGGGGTGGTTTTGGGCATCAGGGCTTTGCTGAAGCTCCCTGGCCTTGGGGCTCTGGGGAACGTACAGAAGGAAGCAGGTGCTCGAAACGGAGACACCGAAGGACACGCAGCTGCCCAAGGAGTGGAGACTTAAAAGAAAGCCATTTTAACATTTTAGGGATTTTTGCTGTATCATGTATAGTGCAGCTCCAATTTCACTGCTCTGAAGATGGGTTTTGCAGGATTATAGGACACAATACTGTGTAGACATGCCTCAAAGTTATCCTTTGAGGTCCAGTTACTCTTTTGAAGAAGAGGGATGTAAACAATGGAAGATGAATTATAAGAAATATTCAAATCAATGAAGATCAGAGAAAAAGATTATGGGTAAGTGGAAAGGATACTTCCTTTAGCTAGACTTCAAAGTATAGAGTTAGGGAAAACAAAAGTAGTTTCATCTTGCAGATTATACATACTGATAATTGTAGTGGACAGCATGCATTACTTCATCCTCACAGTGACCCCCCATGAGACAGTTATTCCCATTCTGCAAGTAATGAAATGAACTCAGAAAAATGAAGTTGCCCAAGGTCACCGAGGAAGAGGATTCAAGTTTCACACAGTCTGAACTCCATTATTACCACCACTGTACTGACAGTAAGGGGAATGTTAAGAACACCATTTATTGGGCTAGGACACTGTGTTAAGTACTTTTTGTTCAGTACTTTTGTTGGATTAGAACACTGTTAAGTACTTTCTGTTCAGTACTGAAGACAGAACCCAGGACCTTCACACTGAGCTACATCCTCAATCCATTTTTATTTTTTGATTTTGAGACAAGGTCTCCCTAAGTCACCTAGGCTGGGCTCGAACTTAGGATCCTCTTGCCTTTGCCTCCCAGAGTGCATAGGATTATGGGCCTGCACCACCAGGCAAGGCTGCTAAGTACCTTATATTACCTCTCTCAATCCTCAAAACAAACCTATGAGGCAGGAATGATAACCTTCATTTTTATATATTGTAAATAGAGGCCCAGAAGAACTGGGGTTTAATCCCAAGCAGGTGTAACTACAAGGCCAATGATGGGGACCATCTTGGAAAGTCAGAGGCTCTGGAGCTCTGCATCCCTGACTAAAGCTGTGCTCCAGCTGATGAGATCACAGCAGGGAAATGATTAATGAAGGCTTCCCTATAAATCTGGTGCCAAGACAAAACAGTCCCACCCCAAGAGAAAAAATAATGAAGACAGCAGCTCTTGTCCCTGCCTCTCAGCTAAGGTGCTAGGAAACACACTGAGTCATCTAATGGCAGGCCAAGTCCTTCAGAAAACATTAGTGTCATCGACTAGGTGCTCCTCCTACACAGCTTAGATCTAGAACTGGTGTTTATCAGGAGTGATGTGTTGGCCACATCTTAATGAATAGGCTTTGGTTGGCAGGACTCTTGGAGGTGCAAAAGGCTGATCTGCCCCTTACTAGCTAGTTGAGCTTTCTCTCTGAGAGATGAGCACTGGGACTGGACAAGGTAACAATCAGCCACCTTTACCCTACCTCCTGCTCCCAAAATGTCAAATCTGGGGAAATAAAGTGCAAGGGAAGATAGAAGGCAGCCTCCAAAGGAAAATTATAAAATCATCCTTGTGAGGATAGAAAAGGTGAGTGAGGGCTGCCCTTCCTTAACCATTCGGTGAAGTTTGCTGAGCTATAGGACCAAGTGTGAGGTCTTCCTCGGATTAAGCCAAAGGGTCACCTCATCTGAGAATATGAATCAACATCCCAAGACCATCCCTACCACGTGTCCTGAGATATAGGAAACAGACAATTTTCTACCACTGGAATGTCTGGAGGTTGGCCATTTGCTATAGATGAGATCTAGATACAAGCCCAAACCCTAAGTAGTGGACCTTGGCCACATCATACTCACAAGAGGTGATACACAGACCTGCTACGAGATCCTGAGGAGATGGAGCATGTTTAACTCTCTACTGAATTAGATGAACAAGATACGTCAAAATCAAAGGCTTGATTCAGCTTAGACTCACCATGTTCCTTTGGCTAGTATTTTTTGCTAAGCATTAAGGCCCAGGGAGACCCAATGGCTGGCTAGTCTGCTGCATATGTTTGCCTGGTGTCCTACCACCATTTTCAGCTCTACGTGTCTAAACCCCAAGCACACACCTTTTGCCTTAGCTAAAATTTCCAAAATAATTTTTGTGTTTCTACCAATGGTACTGTCATTGTCCCAGTCATTAAGGCAAAGATCATCATAAATCACCCTCAATTAGCTCCCTCTCCCCGCTCTCATTTTCCTCGTGTGGTTAGAAGCTCTCTCAGATTTATTTATTTCACAGTTCTTTGTTCCTGCATCTTTTCCAAAATCTTCTACTTATCTATCCTCCCTTCACATTTCTTTCTCTCAAATGTTTTCCTGTTTAAAACCAGCAGTACTCACATAGCCACCAGCATATTTTTAGAATCACACTCAGCAGAGAGCATCCCAAGCTCCAAAACTTGTTCTGGTATCTTGTTACCTTTTGTGATAAAGTATAAAGTATGTAGTCTAGTATCCAGGGCCCAACAAGAAACTCCAGCCCACTTTTGTTTTTCAATACTTGGAATCTAACCCAGAGCCTTCACACTGAGCTACATCCCCAACCTATTTTTATTTTTGATGTGAGAGAAGGTTTCACTAAGTCACAAAGTTGCCAGTAGACCTTCCTGCCTCAGCCACCCAGAGATTTACAAGCACGTACTACTAACCTTCAATGATATTGAATGGCAACCAGTTCATTTTGATTCAGAAATGCTCACTTCCAGTTGGTCTCCCACCCTTGGCTCACAAGCCTGAAGCACCCCACCTGGACTATTCTTAGCCCACCTCGAAAGGAAAGAAAATACCATCCCAAACCCCCAATTTTCCATCAGAATTTACCTCCTCAGTTCCAAACTTCAGTTGATTGTAAGTCAACAGAAAGACATAAATTGGATGTAGAGGAATTTGCTGTGTGGTGTTTCAGGCTCTAGACCTTCCCCCACCCAGTCACTTCCCTTCCTTTCCGTTGTGTCTGTCTGTGAATAACTCCTGCTGCTGGTCCTCAGCCCCATTCAGCAGGAATTTCATTCTCTGCAGGCCTCCAGGTAGAGCTTGTGGAAAGGCCACTCTTGGAGGTGAGAAATAAGACAGTTTAGATTGGCTCTGTGACAGGCCTTTTTCTATCAAGGTCCCGCCCTGACTGCTGATACTGGAAAGGAAAAAGATCTTGTCCTTATCCAGGGGATAAAATGAGGTCACAGAGTCTTTTATCCTGTAGATGGAAAGTTATAACCTGCTATGTGCCCATGAATTCCACAGAGCTTATCCTAAACTCTTTTCCAGCAGCCTACCTGACTGTGGACTTCCTCCTGACCTGGAAGCTCATGATTCTCCTGGCTTCAGAGCTCACTGACAGCCCTCGCTTCTGCCCCAGACCCTTGATGGTCACTACCTATACCCTAGAGTGACGGCTACCTCCCCAGGAAAGGTTGGAATGACCCTGTTAATTGCTAATTTGGTTAACACCTGGCAACCTCAAACATTGTTGACATCACACCTACATAAACAGTATGACTGTCCATGGAGAAAAAATGCTATTTGCTCACATACCTTTAAGCAGACATGGCAGCTAAGCTCAGGGTGTACCCACTCCCAAACCACACTGATAAAATGAAGGCCTGAAAAGAAATGGAGTATTTCTCACCAACCGGTGCTGATTATATCACACAATTCCATCTTAATTTCCATGACGGGGAAGATGATGATTAGTCAAAGTTACCAAGACCAAAAGATCCTGTATCAATCACTAGACAAATATTTATAAGTACCTAGCACCATTTAGCCCCAGGGATAAAGCAATGAACAGAAGAAGCCATCTAGGCCTAATAGCACAGGCCTATAATCCCAGCACCCTGGGAGATGGAGGTAGGAAGACCACAAGTCCGCGCCCAGCTGGGCAGCTTAGCAATTTAGCAACACCCCGTCTCAAAATCAAAACTAAAAACTGGACTGGGATTATAACTCAGTGTGGAGATCCTGGAGTCCATCCCCAGTACTAAAAATAAAAAACAGGCCTAGGAGCATAGCTCAACAGTTAGAGTGCTTGCCTAGTATGTGCAAGGCCGTGGGTTCGATTCCCCAAAAACCACACGAAACTATTAACCACCCATGGTGGTATTCACCCATAATCCCAACATTGGAGGCTGAGGCAGGAGGAGTGTCATGAGTTCGAGGCCAGCTTGGGCTACATAGTGAATTCAGAACCAGCCCAAATTGCAAAGCAAGACCTTGTCTCAAGTAATCATAAAAGTAATAACAACAAAAAAAGAAGACAAGTCTGTTTCTTCCTGGAGATTTTTTTACACAAAAAAATAAATAAGAGAAACAGAAAATAGATGAAGAAACTTCAGTGTGTTGGGCTGTTATAAGTACTAATGAGAAAAAAATAGCCAGAGCTTTTCAATATTTTTCATTTAAACTGGAACCATGGCTTACAGGCCTCAAGCCCCAGTGCCTGGCTTATTGTAGGCATTTAGCATTTGCTGAATGAATAAAAACTTGCAAAGAAGTTTTTAAGTTCTGAATCATTTTCACTGTTCTCCTCTGCTCCCTTTCTTTCACCAGAACATTTCTATAATTTAGAACTCTACTAAGGAACCTCACATTTAAAACATGTAAGAAGAAGGAACTAATAAGAAAAATCAAAGCCTCACGGGTGGGTAACAACCCCATAATCACATTCCACCTCGATCCTAATCAAACACACTCAAAATGGAACAGCAGAGATTCTGCTTTTCATATAACACATTTATGAGATTTTAAACATTAGACTACAAAATACAGACAAGAGCTCAGCACCTACGTGTAAGGTGTGGAAGTAGGTATCTCTTGGAGTGAGTTTTTATGGTAGACAGTTACCATTGCTATAGTTTGAATATAGAATGTCTCCCAAAGCTCATGTGTGAAGGGCTTGGTCCTCAGCCCAAGGTGCTATTTGGAGGTGGAACCTTTAAGAGGTAGAGCCTAATGGGAGGTCTTAAGTCATTGGAGGTGTGTCCTTGAAGGGAACTATGGACTCTAGTTCTCTTCCCCACCCCGGCCATGAGGTAAACAGTTTGCTATTCCACACACTCCCGCCTGCCATGATGTGCCACTCACCCCCATAACCACAGACCTAAAAATAATCTGTCTGCCCTACTGTGGAAATAATCTTTTTCTTTTTTCTTTCTTTTTTTCTTTCTTTTTTTTTTCATTTTTGGAGGTGGTGCCAGTGGTAGTTCTGAGGAATGAACCCAGGCCCTTAGCACTGAGCTACATTCCCAGTCCCTTTCATTTTTTATTTTGAGACAGGGTCTCACCAAGTTGCTAGATGCCCAGACAGGGCTTGAATTTGTAATTCTCCTGCCTCAGAATCCCAGAGTACCAGAATTATAAGACATGTACCACCATGCTTGGCAACCATTTCTTTTCATAAACATCTTATCTCAGGTATTTTTTAGAGTAAAGGAAAGCTAACTAGCACAGAGGTATTAAAACTTTAAAATGTGCAGCCCTATAACCTAGCATTCTACTGCTAGGAATTTTCTTGAAGTCCAAAGTGTATGTGCAAATGTTTATCTAGTGAGATGTTCATCAAAGCACTGTTTCTCAAAACATTAGAAACAACTCAGAGTAAAAAGATTCATGAAGTAGAATCATATGCTAGTCACACGATGTAAGAAATGCAAGTGGCAACAGCAATGTGACAGCTGGCCTGGTGGTACAGGTCTGTGATCCCAGCATACTGGGAGGCTGAGGCAGGAGGATAACAAATTTGAGCCCAATCTGGACAACTTAGTAACTAAGTCTCTAAATCAAAAATCAAGAGTGAACTAGGGATGTAGCTGAATGTGAAGGCCCTAAGCCAGAACACCATTACCTCTAAATGAATAAATAATAGTCTGGAGGTGTAGCGCAGTGTGAAGAGCCTGGCTTCATCCCCAGGACAAAGAAAAAAAAGAAGACGACTAACAATGAAAATGTTTCCAATAAAAACAGAAAACATTCACAATACACACCTAAATGAACAAAACCATTAACAATATGTATCAGATCCCATTTTTATAAAATAGAAAAACATGTACACATTATGCATTAGAAAATATATAGACACCAAAATGATAGCAGTGGCCATCTCTGGGAGATGAGATCATAGGCTGATCTAGTTCTCTCTCATCTCTTCTTTCTTTTTTTTTTTGGGGGGGGGGATGGGGGGAAGAGAAGGACTTCTTTTCTGCATTTGACCAAGAACTCAAGGCCTTCACTCTGAGCTATATCCCCAGCCTTTTTTATTGTTTATTTATTTTTGAGACAGGGTTTTGTTCCACAGTCCAGGCTGGTCTTGAACTCACTGTATGACCCAGACTGGCAGTAAACTCACAGCAAACCTTCTGTCTCAACTTCCCAATCACTGGTATTACAGGCATTCACAACCATATCCAATTATTATGTATTGCTGGGGCATCAAACTCAGGGTCTCTCACTTCCCAGGCAAGGTCTCTAGTCACTGAGCTATGCTCCTAGCCCCTTTATCATTTATTTGAGACACAGTCTCAGTTGATAAGTTGCCCAGGGCTTAAACTTGTCATCCTCCTGACTCAGCCTCCCAGAGTGTGGCTTGTGCCACTGGGCCCAGCTAAGTTTATAATTTTTAAGTTTAAAAGAATAAGAATGCATTATATTTAACAAAGCACAATGATTTTCTCAGCATTCTTTGCAAATGATCTGAAATCTTTTCTAAGCCTACAGATTTAGGTCCTTCTTTTAAAATCTACCCTTTGAGCTAAATGGCTAGAGATACAGCAGTGACTGTGGTTCCCATGTGTTATGGGAAGGATATGAGTGTAGCTCAAAAGGCTCATGTATTTGGATGTTGTGGAGTACTTATAGAACCAGGTGCTGTTAAGAGGTGGGCACTGGTTGGAAGGGATGGAACACTAGGGGCTTGACCCAGAAGGCCCAGGACACTGAAACAGGGCCTGGAAAGGAATAGTTCCAGCCTTTCTTACTGACTTGGCTTCCTGACTACCATGCCATGAGCAGCTTCCTCATGCTGGGCCTCCACCATATGCTTCTGCCAGTCACCCACAAATTAAATTGTGAATGTCAGGCTGGAGTAATAGCACAGGTGTTACAGCACATGTCTGGCTAAGCAGAAGGCATTGAGTTCAATTCTGCAGCACCACATAAGCCTGTAATCCGAACACCTGGGAAGCTGAGGCAGGAGTATTGCTGTGAGTCCAAGACCAGCCTGAGCTACATAGTGAGTTCAGGACCAGACTGGGCTACAGAGCAAGACCTGGTCTCAAAAAAAAATTGTGGATGTCAGACATTCTGTCCCAGTAGCAACACCAACAACAACAACAAAAAAAAATGAGATCTGCACCAGGAGTAGAGTTGTTTACCTGACCATGCAGTTTAGAAGCCTTGGGAACTGGCTTGCAGGAGAAGTTTGGAAGGGTTTGAAGATGCTAGATAGAGAAGCCTTAGAATTTTGTGACTAAGCCTTTTGGGAGATTCGGGACAGAACTTAGAAGACCAAAATGCTGATAGAAGTGTGGATTGTAAAGACCAAGCCAAGAAGCTTCAAGTGGGAAAGAGGACTACATTGGCAACTCTAAAAGCCATGAGTTCTATGCTCTGGCAGAAAGTGTCAGCATTTTGCTCCTTTTCTAAGACTTTGCGGGACACTGAGATTAGGGACAATGAACTGCTTAATCTGATGGAGGAAATTTCAAGGCAGTCCGATATTCAGGCTATCACATGGGTACTCTTTGCAGCTTTTCTCCAGTTCTACAGTGAAAGGGAAAAGAGGGGAAAAGGCAGAGAAAAAAGATGTAAAAAGTTTGCAGTTTTTCCAGAAACAATGTGACTGCAAAGTAGGGGCAGAAGAGAATATGGCTGTTAAAGAGATTAGCAGTAAAAAGAAGCCAAGTACTTGGGAACCGACTATAAAAAGGATACCTTGAGGGTGTCTGAGGAATCAGAAAGATCCCACTGTTTATCCACTTGAGGGTGCAAAGACAAAAAAAAAAAAAAAAACCCTTTGCTTTGAACAGAGACCTCCACGCACCCTGCTGGGCTACCTCAGTTGCCAATCTAAGAACTTAGAGGCCTCAGCAGTGATTGTCCAATGGAGTCCCACTACTGCCCAAGCCAGTACCAGACCTTGATATCATCCATGTGGTGCTGGCTTCACAGGCACTCAGAATGTAAGAGTTGTGGGATTATAAAGACTTTCACTCAGATTTCAGAAGACCTTGGAGATCTGGCTGTGTATCCCTGAAAGGGAACTGTGTGAAATTGTGAAGGTGAAACTGAAAGTGTAATGGAGATCCCAGAAATTTGAAGATGAAAGCCACAGGCAATGAGTGAAGCCAGCCCAAAGGAGAAGCCATGGCAACTGGAGCCAGAGGCAATGCAATAGAAATGGGGTCACCCAAGCTCTTTGGAATTCACATCTCACCACAGTTTACTCCAAGTACTGGACACAGAACTGTAGGATTCAATGGAGCTGCAGGATTTAACCCTTGCTCTGCTGGGTTTAGAACTTATTTAGGTCCAATTGCTTTCTATCCTCCTATTCCATCGTTTTAGACTGGGAATATTTACCCTGTGCCACTGTGCGTTGGAAGCATTTAACTTTTCGTTGATTTTCACAGGAGCTCACAGCTAAGAGTTTGCCTTGAGTCACAGTGGAAACTTTAGACTTGGGCTTTTTAGCAGTGCTAGAATTGTTAAACTTTGGCAACTCCTAGAGAATGACTGAATATATTTTGCCTAAGGAGGTAGATATGAGTCTTTTGGAGGCCAGGAATAATGTCCCCCAAAAGCCTCATGTATTAGGATGCTGTGGAGTACCTATGGAACTATGTGCTGTGAAGAGGTGGGACCTGATTGGAAGGGGTAGGATACTGAGACAACACCTGGAAGGACATATGCTAGCTCCATCCTTAATTACTGACTTGGTTTTCCATCTGCCAGTCCATGAGCAGCTTTCCTGTGCTGGGCCTCCACCACGTGCTTCCATCATTGCCCAGCTGCCCATGAAAGGACTGAGACCCTATGAAACTGTAAACTAAAAATAAAATTTTCCTCTCTTAAGTTGGGGATGTCAGGTATTCTGTCCCAGCATGAGAAAGTAACTAAGACATCATGTCAATGAAGTTTTAATAGGAAGGCTCCCAGTTCTGCAGCTTGGATCATAAGAAGTCCTTCCTTCTGCCATCACTCTCTAATTACCCCAACCTGAAGGCACGTATAGTTCATTCCTATAAATATATATGTTGCTTCTACAGACAGAAAATTTCTAGCTCACAATCTTTTTAACTTCATATCTTTTCCACACCTATTAACTGACAACGCAATGGCAGCTTGAGGTACAGAATGGTAGAATTATACAGGATGTCAACTATAGGTAACTTGGACTGTAAGGAATTGCTATTCTGTGGGATTACTTTTCTGGGGCCACTGTCTAAATACAAGATAAAGCTGGGCATAGTGACTCACAAATGGGATCCCAGCATTCTGGGAGGCTGAGACAGGAGGATTGAAAGTTTGAGGCTAGCATAGGCAACTTAGAAACTTAGTGAGCCATTCAAATACATGGAGATTAAGCAATACATTATTAATCAAGAAACAGATCACAGAAGAAACCAAGAACTTGCTGTTTTGCTATGCTGTGAATATCTGTGTCTCTCAAGTTCAGGCTCTGGTTCCAGACCTGGCTCCAGCCCCACCATGTGATTCCACCATTTTCCAGCCACCCATACATGAATGTACAAAGACCTTCAGAAACTGTGTAGAGTTTTCAGGAAAAAAAAAACTGCTCATTGCCTTTTATAAGCACAGAGTTACAAAGTTAGAAGCATCTGTGCAGGTGACACAACAAACAGCGGTCATCCAGGACAAGGAGCTGACAGTCTTAAGAAAAGAGAATGAAGAATTGAAGAAGTTTCTAGCCATCTTAAAGAAATCTTCAAATCAATACCAAGGAAGCAGGGTGACCACACCTTGACCAGTTGGCATTACTGCCGCATCACAGTCAGTTACTCCATCACCCAGTTCCCAGCACAGCAGCCAAGTCCTCCTCCATTGAATCTATCTTCCTAGAGTATCTGGCTTTGGCAGCAGGGGACATGAAGGCAGAGGCCTGCAGGGAAAGAGCATTCCCAGAGACTGTCATATGAAAACCCCCTCACCAGCTTCAGTTCACAGCCTGTTGTATAAGACTTCATCTGCCTCCTCTGGACATGGGAGGTTGTTTCAGACCATTTTTAAATGGGAAATCGGGTCACACACAAATCCCTGCCCCCAACAATTCTGACTCTCCACCAACAAATGCAGATGGAACTAGCCAGGGAGAAGGAAGCATGTGCCACTCCCAGTTAGGTCATCGCCAAGGACCGACCTGTATGTACTGCTGCAAGCTGGACTGGAGGGTCCAGTACCAGCTCAGATGGCCCTGGAAATGTACCGCTCCTCTGTCTCTAGGTTTCATTCTATACCTTATTCCTTCTTTGTCTTCACCCTACACACCCTCTACTACCTCCCAAGAAAGTAGTCAGGTCTTACATATGGCTAATACATTACCTGTGATTTGAAAACTAAGATTGTAAAAATAATTTTGGCATCAGACTTGGAGATGGGAATACTGGACAATATATTCAACTTGTTTTCATTTCTAGATTTTGTTTTTTTAGCATTGGGTTTATTATCCCATTACCAATGTTAAGAAGCAAGACCTCTCTATTCCTTGTCCTAATTTATTCAATTTTTCCTATTTACTTACTGTTTCCTCTATGCCTTGTTACTATTAGATACTCTGGTTTTCCTTCATAATAGCTGAAGTCTTACATTTTCAGCTTACTAGATTCTGTAGATAATAGAGATACCCTTTTATGATTAAAAAATAAGAAACCAAGAATTTTCTAAAGTCAAATTACAAGGGAAGCATATCACACCAGAATCTGTGGGACACAATGAAAGCAATACTAAGAGGAAAATTTAGAGCTATGAGGGCATATATAAAAAACAAAATAATCTGAAATTAAAAATCTAATGATGCAGCTCACAGTCCTTGAGAAACAATAACAAGTTAAACCCAAATGTAGTAGAAATAAGGAAATTATAGGAATCAGAGCAGAGATCAATAACATTGAAACTAAAAAAAATCAGTGAATAAAGACTTGGTTCTTCAAAAGGATAAGTAAGATTGATAAACCTCTAGCCAAACTCACTAAGAGAAGGAAAGAAAAAAATCCACATCAATACAATTGGAAATTAAAAAGGTGAAATCGCAACAGACACTTTTGAAATCCAAAGAATTATAAGAAACTATTTCAAAAATATACATTGCAATAAATTCATAAACTCAAAAGAAGTGGATAAATTCCTTGGCATATATGGTATAACAAAATTGAGTCATGGCGATACAGAAACCCTGAATACAGAAATAACCAGGGATGAAATTGAGGCAGTAATACACGACCTACCAACAAAGAAAAGCCCAGGGCCTGGTGGATTCATAGAAGAATTTTATCAGAACTTTAGGGGAGAGTTAGTGCCAATGCTCCTTAAACTCTTCCATGAAATCAAAGAAGAATCACTGCCTATCTCCTTCCTGGCAGCAGGTATCATCTTGATCCCCAAATCCCCAATGTACTTAATAAAGAGAGAAAACTACAGGCCAAAATTTTTAATGAATATTGATGCAAAAACTCTCAATAAGATACTTGCAAACAGAATTCCACAAATTATTAAAAAGATCATACACCATGACCAAGTTGGCTTCATCCCAGGGATGCAAGGCTGGTTCAACACATGCACATCAATCACTCTAATATACCACATCAACAAAAGCAAGAACAAAAATCACATAATCATCTCCATAGATGCAGAAAAAGCCTTTGACAAAATACACACTCCTTCCTGATCAAGAACTGATGAAAATAGCTATAGATAATAAAAGCAATTTATGACAATCCTACAGACAACATCATCCTAAATGGGGAAAACCTGAAAGTATTTCCCCTCAAATCAGGAAAAAAGACATGGGTGTCCACTCTCACCATTTCTATTTAACATAGTGCTCGAAACCTTAGCCACAGCAATCAGGCAAAAGAATGGAATAAAGGAAATATGTATAGGAAAGGAAGAAATCAAATTATCCTTAATTGCAGATGACATGTGCCTTTACATAAAGGATCCCAAAAACTCTACTAGTAAACTCTTAGACCTAATAAACAAATTCAGCCAAGTTGCAGCATATAAAATCAATACGCAAAAACCAGTAGCATTCTTCTACAGCAACAATAAAAACACAGAGAAAGAGATTAGAAAAACAATTCCATTCACAGTCACCTCAAAGAAAATTAAATACCTAGGAATCAATCTAATGAAGCAAGTGAAGGACTGCTATACTGAGAACAATAGTATTCTGAAAAAAGAAATCAAAGAGAATTTGAGAAAATGGAAAGACATTCCCTGCTCCAGGATAGATAGGCAGAATCGAAATTGTCAAATTGGCCATACTACCTAAACTGATATACATATTCAATGCAATATCAATAAAGCTACCAACAGCATTTTTTAACAAAACTAAAAAAAATGACACAAAAATTTATATGGAACCACGAGAGGCCCAGAATAGTCAAAACAATCCTAAGCAACAACAAAAAAAGCAGGAAGCATCATGATGCCATATATCAAATAATATTACATAGCAACAGTGATTTTTTAAAAATGACATGGTATTGGCACAAAAACAGACAGTTGGGTCAATGGAATAGAAATGTAGATGCAGAAACATCCCTAAGTACCTTCAGCCACCAGACCTTCAATAAAGGGGCCAAAAGTACACACTGGAGTAAAGACAGACCCTTTAAAAAATGGTGCTGGGAAAACTGGATAACCACATGCAGAAGAATGAAACTAGACCACAACTTTCAGGATGTAATAAAATCAAAATAGATCAAAGACTTAGACATTAAAATGGAAACATTGAAGTTGCTGGAATAACAAGTAGGCAAAACCCTTGAAGACATACCTATGGGCAAGGTGTTTCTCAATAAAACACCCAAAGCACATGAGATAACACCAAGTATCAACAAATGGGATTATATGAAATAACCTTTTGCACAGCAAAGGAAATAATCAAGAGTGAAGAGAGCACCCATGGAATGGGAAAAAAAAAAAAATGTTTGCCAGCTACTCCTCAGAGAGAGGAGCATTATCAAGAATACACAAAGAACTGAAAAAAAAAATAGATCCTCCAAAATAAAGGACCTACAACCACTGAAGAGATAATGTCAACTTGAGGGAATCAGGAACCACATCTGGATTTGGGATTAGGATTTGTGAACCACGCCAAGACTGGGAATCAGGAACCAACCTGGATTAAAGTGTGAGATATTTGTGGGCTGGCCAATTAGAGAAGTGCACCCACCCAGATGTGGGAAGGCCAACTGGAACTCCAAGGGTATAAAAGGAAGGAAGAGGGAAGATTGTTACAGCTTCTTCCTCTGGGAAAGCTCTCGCCTTCGCAATTGTCTACGGACATGCTGGAGATCATCAGCACAGATTTGCTCCAGTCTCGACTTGTGCCTGTCTGCCCGTTGCTGCTCTTCAGTCGCCGATCTTCAGGCTTCGGTCTTCACCTGAGATCTGCAGCAGACTCTCACCTCACCAGCTGTTCTGCAGTCCCAGACAGGAGATCTACTTCACAGCTGAGCAGACATCTTGGACTATCTCTATCCTTGAATTTGTAAGCCTTCCTAATAGATCCTTTTGTCATAAAATTTGTAAATTCTGTCTTTGAAAGAACCCAAACTAATACAGGACCCAATCTAAAAAATGGGAATCTGAAATGAATAAACAGTACTGAGAAGAAGTCTGAATGGCCAATAAATACATGAAAAAAAAATTCAGCATCTTTAGCCATTAGAAATGCATATTAAAACAACATTGAGGTTCCTTCTAATGCCAGTAAGAGTGGCTGCTATTAAGAACTCAGAAAACAACAAATGCTGGTGAGACTGTGGGGAAAAAGGAATCCTCAACATTTCTGGTGGTGCTGTAAACTGGTACAACCACTATGGAAAGCAGTATAGAGATTCCACAAAAAAATTGAAAATCAATATTCCATTTGATCCAACTATACTGCTTCTAGGTATCTTCCCAAAAGAGTTAAAGTCATCATACTATAGTGATACATGCACATCCATGTTTATAGCAGCACTATTTATAATAGCCAAATCTTGGATGAATCCAATAGGCTCAAGTACAGATAAATGAACAAAGAAGACATGGTATATCTACACAATGGAATATTTCTCTGCCGTTAAGAATGACAACTTGGAGTCATTTGTAGGAAAATGGATGTACCTTGAGATCATTATGCTCAGCTAAATGAATCAGACCCAGAAAGTTAAATATCATATGGCTTCCCTAATATGAGAAAACCAAGCCATAGAAAAGTAAGGGATACAGAAGAAAGTAAAAAATTGAATTTGTGGAGAAAGGGAAGGGGGGGCAATGAGAGGGTGAGAAGAGGAAAGGGAGGTGATGTGTAAATAAAAAATTCTCTAAGATCATGTGTTAGCAGAACGGTTAAACCTCTGATAAAAAGATATTAGAGGAAGCAGCATAAGAGCCAGAGGTCCAGATACAGAGAGGTGATCAAGCAGTGAGTAGCAAGATCCGTGCTCCGCCCCAAGCCCAAGGGGCCTGCCCGCCCAGTGTTACCCTGGCAAGCCTCTAGTGTGCTACTCTCTACCCCTGGCTTAGGAATTCAGCTGTTCATTCATCTTGGCCAACTCAGCTCCATCGCTGGTGATTTTGCTCAAGTTACTTCCCATCTCTGGGCCTCAGTTTCTTCATCTCTAAAATGAGCCGGTTGAACCAGACGGCAATTGTTGAGAGTTCTGATGAGTCAGACCCTTCCCGTCATCCAGCAGAGAGCCCTGCATCTCACTGGGCAGGCTGCCGGGTGGAATGGCAGAGTCAGCG
This sequence comes from Ctenodactylus gundi, assembly GCA_004027205.1. NCBI lineage: Eukaryota > Metazoa > Chordata > Mammalia > Rodentia > Ctenodactylidae > Ctenodactylus > Ctenodactylus gundi. The sequence continues at coordinate 47,671 of PVKB01002369.1, forward strand.
CCCTCCTGGATTAGTGAGGTTGGGTGACCAAGGATAGTCTTATTGTTGCCAATATTTTCTGACACACACACATTAAGCCACCCCAATGGCACAGACTTGTACAGCCAGCACTCTGAAGGCTAAGGTAGGAAGATCACAAGTTCAACCGCAGCCTGGGCAACGTAGCAATTTAGTGGCACCTTGTCTCAAAATCAAAACTGAAGAATGGGCTAGAATAAAGAAAGATAAATGTAGCCCAATTGTAGGAACACGGATGTACCTTGAGACCATCACCGAAAGTTCCAGAAAATCTTCATGAGTCTGTATTCATTAATTTGGAGTTAATAATAACTTAACCAGAAAAAGATTGAAGTTTACCTGTATCTTCTCCAACCAAAAAGAGACTACTAGGCAGATACTTGGTAGATGGTCTCTAATGTGAGAAAACCAAGGTATAAAAAAGCCAAAGAGAGATGGAAGACAATAGCAAAGGACTCTGTGGCGAGGGAAAGAGAGTGTGGGGAGGTATGGCAATAGGAAGAAAAAGGGAAGTGAAAATGGCCACGATGCAAAATGTAAACGCACCAATTTCTCCAGCTGGTGTTATTACTATGTATTGCAAACACCAATGAAAAGAACAATTTGGCAGAAAGAAAGAAAGAAAGAATGAATGAATGAATGAATGAATGAAAGTAACAAAGAGTGGGCTAAAGATATAGCTCAATGTGAAGGTCCTGGACTCATCCCCAGTACCAAAAAAGAAAAAAAAATTATTTATTCTTCTGCCTTTCTGGTGTTCCAACCAAGCCTTATAGAGCTAAAATCAAGGTGCTGACAAGGTTGGCTCCTTGATTCTCCCAGCTCCCAGAAGCCCTTGGCTTGGCTGGTGGCCATATCCCTCTGATAGCTGCTCTTATCCTCTCTCTGCTCTCTTACTCTGGTCCCCCTGCCTCCCTCCTGTAACAATCGCTGATCCTATCCATGCAGTCTAGGGTAATCTCCCCGTGACAGATCTTTGGCTTAACTGCATCTGCAAAATCCCTTTTGCCATACCAGACAATGTACCAGTTCTAGGGACTTGTGCATGGACATAATTAGGGGCCTCTCATTCTGCCCCTCATTTCTGGCATTCCAATTCAATCACCTGTACAATATTGCTATTTTTCAAATTGTCTCTAAGTTTTCCTTTGAATTGATTCATCTTTCCACAGATGAACTTAAATCCTGCATTGTCCTCATCCTAAACAATCACATTTCTGAAATCTTGGGAAAAAATGCTGGTCATATTTCTCTATCATTTCATAAGACAAACATGTAACTGTTAAGATTGTACATATTCATCTCTGTACCAGCTAAACTAAGTTGTGTTCCACCAGTGTACACAAGCCATACATGGGAAAGCAAAAAGAGAACCCTGCCTCCTGGTTTTCCAGACAAGGGCAATTTGTCCAAGAAAGCACAGGAGCCAAGCCTTGGTGACACCCACAGCTTCTTCCTCCCACCTCCCTGCTCATTAGTCACAACTTGAAAGATCGTCATGATTTTCTTAATAGCACTGATGAGTCATATAATTTTACTTCCCTTTCTGTTACATTCATGCATACCCTCAGTCTCGTTTTATGTGTGGAGCGTGGGGTTTGCACTGCGTCCCCTGTCAACCAGTATTTATGCATCCGATTCGTCCGCGTTCTGCCAGAACTGGCTTACTTGACCCACATCTGGACAGCAGCCAAGTCCTAAAGAAGAATACGCTGGGCAGGGAGGTCAGTGGCCTGGGCTGACTTTGTCCTCTGCCCTTTGGCATCTGTCCCAGCCGCAGACTGAACTTTGAAACCACATTTGAGAAGACAGAGTTCTTTCTATCCATAATGTGGGATGACATAATTATCCTCTCCTTATATAACACTCAGCACGCGATAAAAATAGCCGTAATTTATTGGATACTTAGGACAGGACAGGCGTTGTGACACACCCTTTACAATTGTCCATTCACAACAACGCTATGAAGTAGCTATTAGTATTCTGACTTTAGAGAGATGAGAAAATCCTGCCTCAGAAAGGTCAAGCAACTTCTCCAGGATCACGCAGCCAGTGGGACGAGGTTGGCATTCAGAGGAGACCTCAAAGATACAAGAGAAATAGAAATCATCTGACAAATAAGAAAACGGAGACATTGAGCAACCCCCCAAGGACACAGTCAATGGCAGACTCCAGGACACAATTCAGGTCATGAACTCCCCAACCAGCCTCTTTCTTCAGATTTTCTGTCTTAAGTTTTTCTTTCTAGGGTTATTTCTCCATTTGCCTGCTTACCACAGTAGTTTCTTTTTTCTTTTTTTATTCCAAACACTACTCCTCCCTGGGTGCTTTTGCCTTACTACCTTCACACTATGGAAAGCTGTGGAGGTTCCTAAAGAGAGACCCAGGATTACCAGCTCTCCTTCTGATGGGGGGGAAAAAAACATAGAAAGTGCCAGAAAATCTTCATGAGTCTGTATTCATTAATCTGGAGTTAATAATAACTTAACCAGAAAAAGATTAAAGTTTACCTCTATCTTCTCCCCCACAACCAAAAAGAGACTACTAGGCAGATACTTGGTAGAAACAAGACTGGGTGGGGTCATGACAAAAAGGGGAACTTGTTAAAGAAAAATTTAACCCAATAAAAGAATGTGCATTGGAAGGGGATCAGCTAAACCAATGATTACTCATACCTGCAAGGGAATACTGTGTATGCAGCCACTAAAGATGATGGTATAGACCATACACAACGAGATGAGAACAAACCATGATTTACTAAGCTAAAAGCAAGAATACCAAAAAAAGGTTCCATTTTTATTTTTATATTTGTAAATGCACACCACAGAGGAAAAAAATACTGGAAAGATATGTCTATAAGAGGTGACTACCTCAGTGAGTTACACTCTCTTTTTGTGTTATCTGTATTTTCTCAATGGATGCATCATTATTTTTATAATCTAAGGGATAAAAATCATCAAAACTTTAGATGCAGTTACTAAGAAGTGCCATTTTCTGAAGCCTGTACTGTGAGTTTGAACATACAAGAAAATGAAAGATCAACCATAACCTTCTTTAGGAGCTGGCTATGCATTAATAGCTTAAAATTTCTCTTATCCCATGCTTGTAATCTCAGCACTAAGGAGGCTGAGGTAGGAGAATTTCTGTGGGTTCAAAGCCAGCCTGGACTATGTAATGAGTTCAGGACCAGCCTTGATTACATAGCAAGACCCTATTTCAAAAAAAAAAAAGTTTTGCACTAATACATATCAATAAAATAGGGGGGAAAAGGGGGAGAGAGAGAGAGAGAGAGAGAGATGAATATAAGTAGGCAGCACATAGAAAAACTACAAATAGCTAATAAACACCTAGTTAGGTTCTCGACCATGTCATTAATAACTTTTTTAAAATGTACCCAGACCCAGTGGGGCAGGCCTATCATCCCAGCACTCTGGGAGGCTGAGGCAGGAAGATCACAACTTTGAGCTCAACCTGGGCAACTTAGAGACTTAGTGTGAAACCCTGACTCAAAAATAAAACTGGGCTGAGGATATAGCACAGTGCGAAAGCCCTGGGCTTAATCCTCAATACACACACCAAAAAAGTAATAAAAATGGTGATTCATATTTAAATTATTATAGTTTAAAGTCTAAACAATAACTAAATAGGCTGGGGTATAGCTCAGTAGTAGAGTATGTCTGAGCACCCACAAGGCCCTATGTTCAATCTCCAGTACCAAATACATAAATAAATCGAAATTTTAAAATAAAAATATAAGTTAAAATGATAATGAGAGGCCACTTTTGTTGAGGGAGGGTTTCACTCTGTAGTTCAGGCTGGTCCTGAACTCACTGTATAGCCCAAGATGGCCTCAAACTCATGGCAATCCTCCTGCCTCAGCTCCCAAGTGCTGGGATTACAGGTGTGCACCACCGTGCTCAGCTTTATGGGGTGCTGAGGAATTGAGCCCAGGACCTTGTGCTTGCTAAGCAAGCGCTTTGACTGCTGTGCTGTTCCTCCAGGGCCTACTTTTTGCTTATAGTTGAGTAAAGTTTGAAATACGTAACAGGGAGCTGGAGAAATAGCACAGTAGTTAGAGTGCTTGCCTAGCAAACATCAAGGCCCTGAGTTTGATTCCCCAGCACCACATATACTTGGTGTGGTAGCACACCTGCAACTCTTGGGAGCCTGAGGCAGGAGAACTGCCATTAGTTCAAGTCCAGCCTGGACTGCAGAGGAAGACCGTGCCCCAAAAATAAATAAATAAATAAGCCCAGCACTGATAAAAAATACACAAAAGCCATTTCCTCTTACAACATCAGCTGGAGTGAAAAAGTTGTATAACCATCTCTCAGCCACCATGATGGACTGAATACATGAGTTGTCACTTCCTCCTGAAACCCCACAGAAAAGATAGAACAAGAATGTTTAAAATTGTCAACCCTCAAGAATAGAACATAGCAAAGGAGATGGCTGTGAACAAGAGATACTATCAGAATCTTGAAAACCTAAGATAGGTGAATGGTGGGATGCAGTGAGTCGCAGAAGGCTAGGAGCTACCTAGATGCCAACCAGAAGCACGCAGCCTTCTGAGTTCCAGGAGCCTCTGGAGTGGGAGGTACAAGCTACTTCAGAAAGCAGCGTGGGTGGGGCTAAAAACAGGAAGCTGTGCTGCAAGTATGATGTGTTTATAGAGCATTTAGACATGGACAGCACAGCCCAGGCAATGGAGAAGTCAAGGCATTTAGTTCTCTCCTGCCTCCTCAGAAGGAAGATGATTTTTCTGGAGAAATTAAACCAGTGAAATTCGACACTTAGGGGAACTGGGTACAACAGGATTGGGGTGAGTCACCACATTATAAAGGAAAGGTGGAATCCAGGAGGGAGGATTCTTCCAAGCCCGCTTACTAAATGATGAGATACCAGCTCCCTATCCTAGGTGGCCTCTCAAAATGTACACAGCTTGGCTTATTCCCTCTGGCTGGAAATCAGAGAATTCTTCAGGGGGGTCTCCCCAACACATAATTTGGTTCCTCAACTTGGTCACCCTACACAGAGGTCCAACAACCAACAAGCTTACAACCACACTACATACACACACTCAGGCACACATTGCTTCCAATCAGCTTCAAGTTTCTTCGACAAAAATGAACATTTAGGAGGCTGGATGAATAGCACAGCAAACAGCAAGCTTGCCTAGTAAGCGCAAGTCCCTGAGTTTGATTCCCCAGCACCATATAAACCAGCCATGGTGGCACAAGCCTGCAGTCCCAGCACTTGGAAGGCTGAGGCAGGTGGGTTGACATCTGTTCAAGGCCAGCCTGGTCTACATAGGTGAGTTCAGGACCACTCTGGACTGCAGAGCAAGACCCTGTCTCAAAAAACATTCAGACTGGGAGTGCTGGGAGTTTAGCTCAGTGGTAGTGCATGTGCCCAGTCTTCATGGGGCCCAAGGTTTGATCCCCAGCACAAGAAAAATAAATAAATAAAGATGAACACTCAACAAAGAATCACCAAACATTCTGAAGAATCTCTACTGTGAAAGAGAAGGCAAAAAGCTCACATAAAAATAATTTAGGACTGACACAATGCAGGGAGCAGAACACTGGAAAAAACATCAATAAATATCTTCAGAGAAATAAAAACATTACATCACGAAATAAAAATATGGGGCTGCAAAAACAAAGAAATGAGAAAAATATCTTTTTCAAGGTGGGAATTGCAATTAATATATTTATCTGAAGGGTATATATTGTGGTTTAGACCTGGAATGGCCCCCAAAAACCTCCTGTACCTTATGGGCACTCTACTGTGAGGAGGTGGGGCTTGACCTGGAGAGGTATATGCTGGTTCCACCTTCCTCCTAGAGTGGTGCAGTGGCACTTCCATGTATCGCCCTGACTACATCCTGGACAGCTGCAGGTAAACCTTCCCAAGCCCAAAAGCTCCCTCTGCAACCCAGAGGGATGCTACCTGGGTAGCCCAGGCAAGAGGAAACTGAATCCAAACACATCTGCATCTTTCAGAGGGAAGGGCTGACAGCATGGTTTCAGGAAGTCACTAAAGCAAAGGTCTCATGCCATCCACCACTGAGACATGACCAACTTCTCCCACTGACCTCAGCCTTGGGTGTCCTTCTCCACAGAGACAGTCCTCAAACAAAGCCCCCACCATGGTGTCCTTCAACTCCCATCAGGCCCCCACACTCACCCCCAACTCGCTACCATGGCAAGGCACCTGGTTCTGAGCCCTCAGCTGTCTGAACCACAGCAGTGCACAGGAGACCACACTGAGTGAGCCGGAACAAAGCAGAAGTCAACAGGAAGAGTGAGAATCACACTTTGACACAGAGATACAAGGACAGGAAGTGGTTGGAGCCAGGAAGGCTGGGCCTGATGTCTAGAAGCATGACAACCCTCGCAGCCTCACTGTTCAGCTGACGTTGAGCAAGACCTCAGCTTGAGAAAGGGAAGAAACGCCAGTCCCAGTCCCTCAGCCAGGCCTTCAGAGCTCCCCACTTCCATGGCATCCATGCAAACCATTGATCTTCCAGGGAAACATTCTTCTCCCCAATTCTGCTGCTCCATCCTTGTATTTGAAGGATGTAGCAAGAAAAACTGTCACAAAATAAGGCAAGGTGATAAGTAGTGCCAATGCTGTTTTCATCTCTACAGGGTCCCAACACAGATCCTGGCACAGGACACAAACACGGTGCGTAAGAGAACAAGCAAGGGTTGAGGATGTAGCTCAGTGGTGAGTGTGTGCCTAGCAAGTGTGAGGTCCCCAGCTCCTCAGAAAGAAACAGAAGGAGAACAAACATAGAAGTCACGTGGCCTTGAGCAAGCCACTTCTCACCTCTAACTCTTTTTTCCTCTCATTTATAAAATGAAGGTAACACCAATACTAACTTAAAGGCACTGTTTATGGCTTAACTGAAATAATGAATGTAACTGGCTCCATACAAGTCCAATGTGTCTCTCTGGTGCTACAGGCTGTCCCTTTCTGCCTTTCCAGAGGTGGCCCATGCCCTAAGTCTTCTTCAGATCAGACCATCCTGGTTTGAAGAGTCATCCTGAAGACCTCCTGCCTCCACAGTAGCCATAGTTCTCGCATGTCACTCAATCTTACCCAACCAAAGAGGAACTACTGGTAAGAGCAGCTACTGATAACAAATGTGAAAGTACCTGACTAATTATGTTTACTCCAAAAACGGCCACTGAATGAAAAAATAAAATAGCGAGGTGTGGTGGCACATACCTGTAATCCCAGCTACTTAGAAGGCTGGGGCAGAAAGATCACAAGTTCAGGGCCAGCCTGGGCAGTTTAGCAAGACCTCCTCTTGAAATAAAAAATAAATAAAAAGGATAGCTCGGTCCTCCCAGTATTCAATATCCAGTATTGCAAACTAACTAATGAAATAAATAGGACAATGTTCTCTGTAGTTTTCTTTTTTTTAATGAATAAAAACGAACTGCAGGTGAAGCTCTTCACTGAGAGTTCCTTTTCCATGGGAATGTCTTAGCTCCCAAGGTCACTCAGTAAAAGCAGGGGCCACGTAGACTTTTGCCTGAAGACAACAGAGCTCCCGGTAGAGGCTGGAAGTTAGTTCATAAATATCTAAGGACATTAAACTACAGAAATGTCACCCTGATTTAAAGCACACAAAAGCTAAACATGGTGGCACATGCCTGTAATCCCAGCACTCAGGAAGCTGAGGCAGAAGTATTACTGTGAATCCAAGGCCAGCCTGGGCTACACAGTGAGTTCAGGACCAGCCCAGATGACAGAGTGAGGCCCTGTCTCAAGCATAAGTGAGTAAATAAATAAATAAAGCACACAAGCAACCTCAGGTACATGGGTTGGGCAATCCACAGCCACGGGACTGAGGTTTTGCAGGCTGTGGCAAAGGTTTGTGCAAGGCCAGGGCCAATGCGGCCCTTGGCTCCACTTAGTTCCTCCCACAATACCCTAAAGCCACAAAGGATGTGGAACAGGGGACAGTGCCAGAGCTGAGATTCCCCACGCAGGTCCTCCTCCCCACACGCCACTGAGTGACCCGGGAAGCCCACCTATCCTGCAGCATACCTGATCATCACCGAAGGCATCCATCGATTTGCCACCTCCTCCTGACCAAAGAGCCTGACCTCTGGTTCTCTGTCCTCGTCTTTCAGACCCCTTCTTCACAACGACGGGCCTATCAATAGCTGACATGGCCCCTTGTCCCTCACCCCTTGCTTCCTCCAACTCACTACCCTGCAGGACTGCCCACCTGACTTCACACTTCTCTTAGTCCATCCCAAACATCATGAAGGTTTAATATGTGTTAGGCATTCTGCTTAGTATTTTCCTCTAATATCCTGCCCTAACCTCAAGTGACTCTCTACAGCAGAGACTGTTACTATTCCTAATTTTTTAAGTCAAGGCTTTGGACATGAAATCTAGGCCTTCTCACTGAGTTACATCCTTATCCCATTTTTCTTTTTTTCTTCTTCTTTTTTTTAATTTTTTTTTTAAACAGGGTCTCACTAGGTCGCTAAGTTGCCCAGTTCCTGAGTTGCTGGGCTCAAACTTCCGATTCTCCTGCCTCAGCCTCCCATCGTGCTGGGATTGCAGGCCTGCGCCTCCAGTCCCAGCTGCTATTCCCACTTTTACAGAGGAATGAACTGAGGCCTAGAGAGATCATGTGACTTTCCTCAGGTCACATAGTAAGTGGGCTCATACTAAATTGAAATGGCACATTTCTGTGAAATTGTGTTTGTTCAAGGATGCTGTAAACGATTTGAGGGAAGAGGATGAGTTTGCTTCTCTCTCACGTCTTATGTTGCACAGAGACAGGACCTTGCAAGTTCAGCACTGTCCTCAGCCTCTCGTCTTATTGAGTCATCACCGGGAGTCGACGCCAGAGAGTTTACTGGAAACTCAGAATCTATCCCAGGCCCCACCCCAGGCCTACAGAACGAGAATTTGCATTTTCACAAGAGATCCAGGTAATTGGTGTGCTCTCTAGACTTTGAGACCACACGGGGGTCAACTGAATTGCCTAAGATGGTGCTGGACAGGCACCCAAGCAAAGCAAGCGAAACAAACAAAACAAACCAGAAAACCCTCCGGGCTCTCAGTCCTGAGGTTTGCACCTCTGGAGAAAGTGCAGAAGCAAAAAGTTAGGACGGGCAAGGCTCCCCGTTCCCATTCAGTTCCTCTTACCCGGGGCTGCAGCAAGCTCTTGGCAGAAGGGGAGTCTGGATAGCAATGGGACGTCTACACAGCGCCCCCTGCTGGTGTGAGTTAGGCATAACGATTCGCTTCTGCTCCAGGCATCCACTCCCAGAGCTGCGGCTCCCCTAATACCTCAGCCTTCTGTAGTGAGTCCTTGATTCTTTCTAATCTGGTTCTTTCTAGTCTGGTTAGTAGTATCTTAGCCCCTTGACCTTCTCAATTAAGTTCAATTCATCAGGCATCTTTTTACTAGCGTCAAAGTAGTAAATATACCAGGCCCTTAGTGCATGGACTGAGAATAAAGGCATAAGACTTAAAACTAGCCCCTACTGGAAAAAAAAATTACATTCATATGGACAGATTTCTCCCTATATGTACTTATATCCTACTAAAATCAGTAAGATCTGGGGTTATTTCTGAGCTGGCCTATAATCCCAGCACTCTGGAAGGTTGAAACAGGAGGATCACAAGTTGGCAACCTGGTAACTTAGCAAAAAACCCCGTCTCAAAATCAAAACTGAAAAACAGGCTGGGGATGTAGCTCAGTGTGAAGGTCCTGAGTTGAGTCCCCAATACCACAATAAATAAACAAAGAAATGTTAAACATCGATAAGAAAAAGAAATCAGACAGATAGAAAACTGAGCAAAAAATGCAAATAATCAAAATTATTCTAAAGAAATTTACTTGTTTTACAACTTTCTTACCTTCTTTTATAATAATCAGATTTTTAAAACTAGTTTTCCCATTAGCTTATACATTCTTTTATTATTTTTAATAGCTACCTTAGAAATTACCTTTATCATTAAATAAATAATTTATAGTTTTATCATTCCACAGATAATGCAAGAATCATACATTTAACTCCACATAGTCCCTTTTTACCTTTTGGCTATTATTGCCAAGTAATTCATCATATATTTTTACTTTTTATTTTTTTTTTTGAGACAGTCTCACTCTGTAGTCCAGGCTGGACTTAAACTCACGTCAGCCTCTCAAGTGCTGGGATTACAGGAATATGCCACCACCATGTCCAGTTTATGTGGTGCTGGGGAATCGAACCCAGGGCCCAGCATTTGCCAAGCAAGCACTCTAACCACTGAGCTACATGCCCAGCCCCTCATCATATACTTTTAAGTCAACATTATTATTACTCTGTACAGTCAATATTCAAATATTTGCCCCATGTATTTACCTCTTCTCATTCATTACCTTGTTTCCATTGGGATTCCCATCTTTCTGCCTGAAGAATTTCTGTTAGTATTTCATATAGCTGTCTGGACAATGAACTACCTTATTTGTAAACTTCTTTGTTACAGTTTGGATCTGGCCTATTCTCCAAAGGCCCATATGCTAAGGACTGGTCCTAAGTTTGGTGTTAGTAGGAGATGGTGGGACCTTTAAGAGATAGAGCTTAGAAGGAAGGTTTAAGTCATTGGGGGTGTGCCCTTGTCTTAGTCACTTTCTTGTCACTGTGACTTAATACCCAACATCCACAACATAAGGGAGGAAAGATTAATGCTAGCTCACAGTTTCAGAAGGTCTCGGTTCATGCATAGGTAGCTGACAATGGCGGAAGCACACGTCAGAGGCACAGCAGGAGACCAACTGTTCATGAAATGGCAGACAGGAAACTCAGTAAGGGAGTAAGGGCAAAACTACTGTATACCCTTCAAGGTCCTGTCCTAGTAATCTGCCCCTTCCAGGTCAAGTCCCAGTGTTCTCTGCCTCTTTCAGGTTAAGCCCCCAGGATCCACCCCTTTGAGGTCAATAGCCAAGAATGTGTCATGTGCCCATAATCTACAACATGTCCCTAGTCCACCACATGCCTGTAATCCATCCTTACTGACCAGCTCCACCTCTTAAGCAGCACATGGTTCCACAACTGTTCCACAATACCTAAATACATGAGGCTTTGGGGAAACCCAAACCATAGCATTCCACCCCTGGCCCCCAAAACATTCATGTCTCCTTCATCCTTATGCAAAACACGTTTGTCCAAAGTCTTAAAGTCCTAGCCCTGCTAAAAAGTCCAAGTCCATAGTCTCCTCTGAGACTCCAGGCAAACTTTTAGGTATGAGCTCCTGTAAAAATCAAAGAAAAGTTAAAACTTGCAATGTACAATGGCTGAGGGTAAACATTCCCATCCCAAAATGGTGGAATGGGAGGATAGAAAGCAATCTGACCAAAATCAGTTCCAAATCCAGCAGGACAAGGGTTAAATCCTGTAGCCCCATTAAACTCTGCAGTTCTTGTCCAGCACTAGGGGTTAACTGTGGCAAGATGTGAGCTCCAAAGGGCTTGGGTGGCCCTTTCCCCACAGCATTGCCTCTGGCTGCAACCTCCATGGCTTCTCTTTTGGCATAGCTGCCCTCACAGCCTGTAGCCTTCCTCAACAGATGATGCATGTGTCTGGCATCTTCAAATTTCTGGCGTCTCCCTTCACCTTAGGCTTCTCCTTCACAGCTTCATGCACTGCCCTTTCAGGACACACTGACTGCCCTCCAAGCCCTTCTTCTGAAATCTGGAAACCTCTGTGACTTAACAGCTCTTGCATTCTGAGTGCCTGTGAAGCCAGCACCATGTGGATGACACCAAGGTCTGCCACTGGATTGAGCATCTGTCTGTCTCCCTAGGACAATGGCAGACACAGAGATTTGTGAATTCTGAAATGGCTGAACTATTTAGGAATTCGCTTTCCTAGCTTGCCTTGCAGGATGCCATGGGAGTCTTTTTTTAAAGCAGTCTTTTGCCTTTCTACCCTTTAACTGATCAAAGATGAGGGGGGTCTTATTGATTCCCAAGACACCCTCAAGGCATCTTTTTTGTGGTCCTGATTCCAAGTACTTGGCTTCTCTTAATGTTAATCTCTTTAATAACCATGTGCTCTTCTGCTCTAAACTATAAACTTTTTCACATCTTTTTTCTTTGTCATTTTCTCCTGCTTAGTGTAGAGCTGGCAGAAAAACACCAAACAGTACTCATGTGACAGCCTTAACATTGGACTGCCTTGAAATTTCTTTCACCGCATTAAGTAGTCCACCACCTTTAATCTATTTCAGTCAAAGTCTCTTGACATGATCAAAATATCAACACATTTTTTTGCCAAAGCGTGGTATGCATGATTTTCAAACCAGTTGCCAATGAAGTCCTCCTTCTTCTCTGAAACTTGAGTCTGGCCTTTCCGATCTGCAGTTCTCTCAGCATTCTGGTCTTCTGAACTCTGACTAGAATCTCCCATCGAGCTCAGCTTACAGCATTTTAAGGCCTCCTCTAGCTGGTTATTTTGCAATCTTTCCAAACATCTCCCACAAGACAGTTCCAGAGGCTCCTAAAACACACCACTGGGAAGGTTACAGCAATGACCCCACTTCTCTGGAACCAATCTCTTAGTTATTTTCTCATTACTGAGACAGACTATCTGACACTCACAATTTAAAGGAGGAAAGATTTATTTTAGCTCAAAATTTCAGAAGATTTCAGTCCATTCATGGGTAGTTGCCAATGGTGGAAGCACTTAGCAGAGGTTCAGCCAGAGGAATAGCTCTTCACAGCATGGCAGAGAGAGGAAGCCAAGTGAGCAAGGAAGGGCAGAACTAGCATACAACTTTCTAGGTCATGTCCTGTCCCTTCCAGATCAAGCCTCAATGTTTCTTCTCTTCCAGGTTAGGCCCCAGTGGTCCCTTCCAGGTCACATGCCCATAATCTCCAGGCCTGTAATCCACCACTCACCTTGTGATTATTTGGACCTGAAATGTCCCCCAAAAGCTTCATTTATTAGGATATAGTGGGATACCTATGAGGCCATATGCTGTTGGAAGGTGGGGCCTGGCTAGAAGGGATAGATGCTTTGGGTTTGACATGAAGGGATTATGTCAACTTGTTGAGATCAGGAAATACCCTTCGGGTGTGTGTGATTGACTTGTGGACCAGGAAATGAGATGAGAATACCCATTCTGGGTCTGTGCTAACTAACTGGCAGCTTGGACTAAATAAAAGGAAGAAAGAAGAAACACTGTTACAGCATCTTCCTGAGAAAGCTTTGGCCTTTGCCTTAGTCTCCAGATGTCAACTCACTCCTCCCTCACTTGGCTTTCTGTCTGCCCTGCCATGAAGAACTTTTCTCCAACTAGACCTCTGCCATGTGCTTCTACCACTGCTAGCCACCCAGGAACAGACTGTGTGAGACCTTCTGAAACTATGAGCTACAATAAATCTTTCCTCCCTTAAGTTGTGGATGTCTGGTATTCTGTCTCAGCAGTGGATAAGTAACTAAAACATGCCAATAATCCACCACTGTTGACCAGGCCTTGTCTCTTAACAGTTCCGCAACATCCAAATACACGAGGCCTTTGAAGAACAGTTCAGATCTAAACCATAACAGCCCTTGAACTAGATAAAGAGACCCTACTACTCCTTCCTTTCTTCCCAGTCATGAGGTGAAAGGTTTTGGTCTGTCATGTGCTCCCTGCCATGATGTGCTGCCATAAGCCCAGACCTACAGAACCGATCGGTCATGACATGAAATCTCCAAAACTGGGAGCCAAAATAAACCTATCCTTCTTCTTCTTCTTTTTGTTTTTTTGGACTTTTTTTTTACTTTTTTATTTACACATCATATCCCTTTCCCCTTCCCACCCTCTCATACCCCCCACTTTCCCTTTCTTTCTTCACAAAAAGTCCATCTTCTTACTTTCTTCCATATCTCTTACATGTTTTTATCTGGTTTTCTCAAATTAGAGAAACTAGATGATATTTAACTATCTGAGTCTGATTCATTTCACTGAGCATAATAGTCTCAAGGCGCATGCACTTACCCACAAAGGACTCAAATTTGTCGCTCTTTATGGCAGAGTAGTATTCCATCGTGTATATATTCCATATCTTCTTTATTCAGTCATCTATACTTGGACATATTGGCTTCTTCCAAGATTTGGCTATTATCAATTGTGGTGTTGTAAACATGGGTACACATGTTTTGCTATAGTATAATTACTTTAATTCTTTTGGAAAGATGCCCAGAAGTATAGCTGGGTCAAATGGAATATCGATTTTCAGCTTTTTGAGGTATCTCCATACTGTTTTCTACAGTGGTTACACCAGCAATTTAGGAGGGTTCCTTTGTCCCCACAGCCTCGCCAGCATTTGTTGTTTTAGAAGCTCTTAATAACAGCCTTCTTACTAGCATTACATGGAACCTCAGTGTTGTTCTAATTTGCATTTCTCTGATGGCTAAAGATGTTGAGCATTTTTTTCGTTTTATTGGCCATTCAGACTTCTTCTGAGAACTCTTTATTCACTTCAGATTCCCATTTTTTTGGGTCCTTTATTTTGGAGGGTCTAGTTTTTTTTCAGTTCTTTGCATATTCTTGATAATAGTCCTCTGAGGAGTAGCTGGGCAAGGATTTTTTCCCACTCCATGGGTGTTCTTTTCACTCTGTTGATTGTTTCTTTTGTTGTGCAGAAGGTTTTTTATTTCATATAACCCCATTTGTTGATTCTTGGAGTTATCTCATGTGTTTTGGGTATATTATTGAGAAAGGCCTTGCCTATAGCTATGTCTTCAAGGGTTTTGCCTACTTTTTCTTCCAAAAAGTTCAGTGTTTCCATTTTAATGTTCAAGTCTGTGGTCCATTTTGATTTGATTTTGGCACACAAAATAAACTCATTCTCTTTATAAGTTTATTCCTCTTCAATATTTTTACAGTAATAAAAAGCTGCTTAATACACACTTTATTCCTTATTTATTTATTCTGAGGCAGGGTCTCACTCTGTTTTCCAAACTAGCCTCAAACTCAGCAATCCTCCTGCCTCAGAATCCTGAGTGCTGGGATTACAGGCATGCATCACGACACCCAGTTTATGCGATACCAGGGAATCAAACTCAGGACCTTGTGCTTGCTAGGTTAGGGCTTTAACTGCTGTGCTACACTCTCAGCCTTGTCTCTATTCTTAACTTAGTGTTTTAATTGAGCCACCCTCAGTGGCACAGATCTTTACTTTTTATTCATTCATTTATGTTCTATAAGTGTGTCATGTGACACCACAACTAGCCTCTGTGGTGCTGGGGAATCAAACCCACACCCTTACACTTGCCAGACAAGCATTCGTAACCACTAAGCTAAACCTCAGCCCCCACATTTATTTTTTAGGCATATTGTTCTTTGTAGAAAATTCTAGGTTGGCACTTACGTTCTTTCTGCCCTTTAATGATTACATCATGTATCCTTGACTTTCATTATGTGATTATTCCCACTATCCATCTCAGAAGTGAGCTGCCATAATTCTTATTGCTCCTGTAAAGGTTGTAGGTTGTTTTTCCCTCAGCCAATTTTCAAAAATTCTCTTTGTCTTCAGTTTCATACTTTTACTTATGCTCCTAGGTGTGAATTTCTGTATTTATTTTGCATGATATGTATTGAATTTTTTTAAATTTATGTTGAGTTTAATGTCTTCCATTGTTGTAATAAAATTTAGTCAGAAGCTACTTGATTATTACTTTTGTTACAGACTTCCTTCATGTAAGCAAATCTGAATAGTGTATTATATATCATGGTCCATATACTCCTACTTTCTTTTCTTTCTTTTCACTTCAGAATGAATATCTCCTACTTTCCTATCGGTTCATAGATCATCTCTTCTGTTACATCAAATCTGCTGCAAAATCTAAGTTTCTCACTCTTTTTATTCAATCCCAGAAAGTCTGGATAATTTCAGAGGAGCAAGCACATAAATAAATAAATAAATAAAAGTTTTTATTTCAGTAACTATGTTTCTCATTGCTACAATTTTTATTTGATTCTTTTTAAAAATAGTTTCTAGCCAGGCATTGTGGCCTGTAATCCTAGCACTCTAGGAGCTCAGGCAGGAGATCATAACTTCATGCCCAGCTGGGATAAGTTAATAACTCAGAAAGGCCCTGTCTCAAAAATAAAGTCTGGCTGTAACACAGTGTGAAGGGACTGGGTTGAACCTTTGATACCAAACTAACTAAATAAATAAAATAAAAAGAGTTTCTAGTTCTTTACCAATGTCTTGAATAAATTAGATACAGTCTATGTATGATAATACCAATAGCTTGTTCTCCTTTGTGTCTGCTTCTTTTTTGAGATAAGAATCTCACTATTTCACCCAAGTTAGCCTCAAACTCCTGCACTCAAGCACTCCTGAAAGAAAAATTATAGAAGCTCTGAATGTAGTTATTCTCCACAAAAAAAAAAAAAAACACAGATTAACATCTGTTTGTTTCAAACAGAGTAGGGTCAAATCATTTGATTCAATAAGAAATTGAGCTGTTTAGGCTTTGCGTGAGCCGGCCTATTTGTGGACTGACCTTATTCATAGATCATAACCCTTTCAGAGTCTCGCCGATACACTGGGGGTTCAACAGATCCTTCTTTCCAGTCAAACCTGAACTCCAGACTGGGGTGTAGCTCAGTAGTTAAAGTGCTTGCCTAGCATGCCCAAGGCCCTAGGTTTGATTCCCCAGCACCACACAAAGATTAGCTGAAGCCATCCTGTCTCAAAACAAACAAACAAAAAATTGTGAGTGTAGCTCAGTGGCAGTGGATTCAATGTCCCCAGCACCACAACCAGCACCACAAAATAGTTGAGTGTTGCACTTGCTGGTAATCCCAGCACTAGGAATGCTAAAGGAGGACTGCCATGAGTTCAAGGCCAGCCTGGGCTACATAGTAAATTCAGGACCAGCCTACACCAAAGAACAAGACTCTGTCTCCAAAAACAAAACCCTAAACTCAGGTGTCTGGATCTCCAAATCCTAAAATGACCAAAACTATGCTTAGCAGTATCTTTCTGCTTTGTTTCTACCCCTCTCAACACAAACACATATGCACAAAACATAATTTGTCAAATTCTCTGAGGGGGAAAAGCTGCATGTAACGAGAGGCTCTTTTCTCTGGATCTTGAGTCCTTAAATCTCCTTTGCTTTCAACTCTAATATTTTTTCTTTTTATTTTTTTTTTGAGAAGAATTTTGTTCTGTAAGTTCACACTGATTCTGAAATCACTATGTAGCCCAGGCTGGCTTCAAACTCACAACAACCTTCCTGCCTCAACCTCCCAAATTCTGGGATTACAGGGGTGAACCAACATACCTGTTGTGCTGGGGAACTGAACCCAGGTCTTTATGATACCAGGCAAGCACTTTAACCACTGAGCTATTCCCTGTAGGCCCCAATTCCAATTTTTGAGCCCTGCAATATTACCAAGGCTCTAGACTAACATTTTCTACTTAGCCTCAAGGCCTCATACACAAATCAGCAAATTCCATGAATGTAAAAGACAGTGAATGTAAAGCAGGCTTAATGGTGCAAGC
Source organism: Ctenodactylus gundi (assembly GCA_004027205.1). Lineage (NCBI taxonomy): Eukaryota > Metazoa > Chordata > Mammalia > Rodentia > Ctenodactylidae > Ctenodactylus > Ctenodactylus gundi. The sequence continues at coordinate 65,219 of PVKB01002369.1, forward strand.
CTGTCATCCCAGTACTGCAGAAGGCTGAGGCAAGAGGATTCCAAATTCAAGCCCAGTCTGGGCAACTCAGTAATGTAGTAAGACCTTTTCAAAATCAAAAATAAAGAAAATGAACGGGATGGAAATGTAGTTCGATGAAAAAGGCCCTGGGTTCTGTACCCAGTAACCCCCACCAAAAAAAAAGAAAAAGATTATTTGTGCACTTTTTTTTTTTATAACTCCAACTCTTCAGTGGGAAGGTAACCATGGGGGCAAAATAAAAGGAAGATAGTAGAAGGAAGGAGAGAGCCAAACGGGTTGCTGATGAAGTCTTGAGCAAGCATACTGACAGTAGTGATGGAGGAAATGAAGATTTGGGGATTTTTGTGTCTTTGACTATCTTTATTAAACATGGGGCTACAGTATAGCTCTATGGGAGACTGCTAGCCTAGAACACACAGGCCTTATATTCCATCCCGGCACCACAAATAAATAAATAATAAAAACTAAAATGAAGGTATAAAGGAATGTTTATTGGAATCACAAGATAACAATAGAAAAGAATTATGTTGTAAAAGAATTTGTACAATGCGATTCCACTGCTTAAAAACAATAATATGTATAAGCGTACCATATAATTATTTTTAACTATGCTATGTGGTCATGCCTTACTTTATATCCTGGAAGGATAAATAACAAAATAGCAATGGTGCTTATCTGCACTGGGAATACATAATTTGTTTTGTTTGATTCCATTTGCAGCTTGCCCAAAGGGTCGCTTATGTCAAGTATTTAACATATTTTCTATATTTTGTCAACACTAGTATTATAGTTACCATCAAGGGGGAAAAAAATCCAACATTTTTCCCCACTTCTGACACTGACCATACCTGTCTCAAAAATTCAAAAATTGAAGACTCTCAGCTGTCAGGGAGGATTTCAGTTCCAGGATGAAGCATTAACCCTCTAAATTCTCTATCAAGAACAGCCAGCTTACCTGGAGCCCTGTTTCCCTAGTTGCTGCCACCACCCCAGCATTCCTGAGGACAAACCTCCCTGCTGTGACTTCTTCCTCAGCTTTCCTCCTGGGCCTGTCCCCAAACAAACACCCCTGCACCTGAAGTTGATCTTTTTTTGTTCAAGATAGGGTCTAGCTCTGTAGTCCCAGCTGGTCCAGAACTTACTATGTAGCCCAGATAGCCCAGACTAGTCTTGAACTCACAGCACCTTCCCAAGTGCTTGGATTACAGGTGTACACCAGCACATCTGATTTATATGGTGCTGGGGAAGGCTGTAAATTAGGGCATTCTGTAAGTGCACTGGGAAAGTACCAGGTAGGTGATATATGGAAAACGAGGGCCCTTGCTATAGGCTTTAGGTGTTACCTGAAGACATATTTAGCTCTTGGTTTAATGGAAAACCAGGCGGTTGGCTCTGTATATTTTAATGGATTTGTCACAGAATGCTAAATTAGATGGGGGGAGAAGGATGAAAACATCAAAATTTGGCCATAAACAAAAAGGCCAAAGTACCCTGTGATAATCTGTCTGGGCAAGCATTCCTACTTCCCTCCAATTAGCTATCCATAGGAGGCTTGGTGAGAGTGATTTCACAGAGGGACCCGGAAAGCAGGCAGTACACACGGTGGAGTTGTTTTTGTTGTTGCTGTTTGAGACAGAGTCTGACTATGCAATCCAAGCTGGTGCTGAACTCACTATGTAGCCCAGGCTGGATTCAAACTCACAGCAGTCTTCCTGCCTCAGCCTCCTGAGTGCTGAGGTTACAGGCATGCACCACCATGCCCAGTTTATGTGGTGCTAGGGAATTGAATTCAGGGCCTCAGGTGCTCTGACCACTGTGCTATTCCTCCGGTCCCACACAGTGGAGCAGGAGGGCAGGCGCACCGGCCCTCTGTGGGCACCAGCCTGGGCCTCACCAGCCCACTCATTATTCAGCCCCTTCCTGCTCTACCAGTGCCTCTCCCAGGTCTGCTTCCTCCCAGCCGCACCCTCAGACAAGACCCTTCCTTGCTGGTTCCACCCTAGACCAAGTTATTTTTCTCCTTTTCTCAGGATTCCTTTGTTTGATTCCATCTGTGGCTTGCCAAAGGGGTCTCTTAGGTCAAGCATTTAATCTGGAGGTCTTGGGCCTGCCCAGTAGCAGAGACCTGTAATCTCAGCATTCTCGGAGGCCGAGGAAGGAGAATTGCAAATTCAAGCCCAGCCTAGGCAATTTAGTAATTTAAAGAGATCCTTTCTCAAAATTAGGAAGGAGGGTGTATGTAGCACAGTTGAAGGCTCTGGGCTCAATCCCAGCACCAATAAACCAAGTCTTGGGCTCAGCAACAAAAAGTCCTAAGGTTCCCTTCCTTTTGGGATCCCAAGCCAGGTCAATCTATGGTTACATACCCTAGTCTGCATGTGTGAGGTCTGTACCCATTACAACTTTTTACTTGAAAGTATACATTAAAATTACCACTTATTAAAATATCACTAAAAGCTGAATATTTTTGTCACCGGAAAGATAGGTCCTGATGTAGCAAGAAACCAGCCCTGGCTGTCCTCAGTTCTTGCGCCTGTGACGAAAGAATCCAGTCAAGACCCATAAATGGCAATACACAAGTATAGGTCGAATTTATGGTATAGCTGGATATAGAGTTATACCTACAGCGAGAAGGTGGGCAGCGCCACCAAGTGCAAATCTGACACATTTTTGTGCACAAACAAGTTACTCCCAGGCTTCAGGAGAACTATGGTGACTATCATTGAATAAGGCCACTTTTCTTAGAGATTTCTTTGGAATGTCTATTTCTCAGAAATAATGTTTATTTCTTGAAAATGTCTTCCTTGCTGGTCTCAGAGGGGCAAGTCTATAATCTTGCACTGTGGGAAGCTGAGGCAAGCTCACAATTCCAGCCCAGCATGGGCAATTTAGCAACTTGGTGGGTTCGATCCCCTGCAGCACACACACAAAGAGTCTTTCTTGTTCCTATTGGGAGGCTCATTGCTCCCTCATGGACCTTAACCATGTAAGAAAGTCAGAAAACATGGAGTTGGAGGCATAGCTCAATGGTAGAGTGCTTGCCTAGCATGTATGAAGACCTGGGTTTATTCACCCACACTACAAACAAACAACCTGGAGAAAGTTAGGAGAGACAAGTTCTTAACATAAATCAGGTCTCAGCAGGAGGGTCTCAAGGAACATTTTTTTTCCTGATATCATAGGGCCATAGGATACGGCAACTGGGAATGCTGTATACCTGGTTCTAGAAATAAGAGGCCCTGTGTCTCTGGGTCTAAGACCTAATATATGATTATAAATGTGTTATACATTGAGGCCTTTGTTCCTCTAAGTAAGCATGTTATTTTGGACTACCTCTATTGTCCCTCAGGGCCACTAATAGCTACCTGCCTAACATAGTAATATAGTGACACAAAGTAACATAGTCCCAGCACTGGGGAAACTGAGGCAGAAGGAATTGGAGACCAGCCTGTTCAACACAGCAACAGAATACAAGAGCTCATCTCAAAAAAAAAAAAAAATACACATATATGGTATTAGTTTGGGTTCGTACAAAAGGCAGAATTTACAGAAATTATAACAGAAACGATCTATTGGGAAGGCTCACAAGTCTGAGGACAGAGACAGTCCAAGATGGCGGCCTGCACGTGAGAGAGATGGAGGGTCTGATGGCTGTTCCACCATGAGGTAGAACTCCCATCCGGGACTGCAGGACAGCTAGTGAGAGTCTGCTGCAGATCTGGGTTATTGAAAGAACAATGGCAAAGACCACTGAGCTATTACTCCAGCCCCTAAAGTATGATTATTTTAAGGTGTAGATGCCTAGGATGAGTCTGGGGCAGGACTTTAAGTTTTGTTATTTATTCATTTATTTATTTTGAGCTGGGGTCTCACTCTGCAGTGCAAGCTGATCCTGAACTCACTATATACAGGCTGGCCTAGAATTCACACCAATCTTCCAACCTCAGCCTCACGAGTGCTGGGATTATAGACATATGCCATCATACCTGTTTTACATGGTGACAAAGAATCGAACCCAGGGCCTTGTGCTTGTTAGGCAAGCTCATTAACCTTTGTGCTGTGCCCACAGCCCAGTTTTTAAGTTTAAAAGGAGGCTCAATTTTTGAAAAATCAAACAATTGTACACGTAGTGCTTAGGGTAACAACTAAGAAGATCAACCACTAAGCTCCCTTCACATACCTTCCCTCTTTCCCAGCCCATCCTAGTCTGGGTCCACTCACCTCCTGGAGCCACCTGCCCAGAGCCAGCCATTAAGTGACAGCATCTGCTCACAGTAACCTTGGCTCTAACTAGTATGGACTTGCATTCCTGTCTGCAGCCAGCCCAGAGCTTCTCAGTGCATGATTATCTTGTGGGAGGAACCTGATGTGGATCAAAGGCAATCAGAATGACCACATTGCCCAGGCACCCCTATCCCGTACTCTGGCCCTGCACACACAAGCCAGGCCCGAGAAGTCAGGTATATTCACTGAACACACATTTCCCTAATGACCTCCATTAATCCCATGCCCCTGTGCTAGAGTCTGCAGAGATAAGTTAAACTGGAAATTAAAAGATGAGGAGGATGAGACAGGCCAGTGGTACAGGCCTATAACCCCAGCACTCTGGGGGGCTGAGGCAGGAGGATTTCAAGATTAAGTCCAATCTGGGCAATTTAGCAACTTAGCAAGACCCTGTCTCGAAATCAAAAATAAAAATGGGGTGCAGATGTAGCTCAGTGCAAAAGCCTGTGCTCCATCCCCAGTACCGAGAGAAGAGAGAGAGAGAGAGAGAGAGAGAGAGAGAGAGAGAGAGCGAGAGAGAGATGAAACAAACATGAAAAGAAAAAATCTCAGAGGTCTTAAAGTTCAAAGACTTCATGGGACCTGAACTGAAGCCATGGCTGTGGCCGAACCACGTGGCACAGAGAGAACAAAAGGTAAAGACAGACAGCTTCACATGCTCATTTCGTAAGGGCTGTGGGGAGCCACAGAAGTCATCAGAGGGAGGGAAGCGATGGGGTGAGAACCCTGGCTGCAGCACACTGCTTTGGGAGTTGGGTTAAGAGGGCACAGGGAGGAGGGACTAGTGGGGAATGAAAACCAGCCCTCATTCTGCCCACCAAGCCTCCTGCCCCACAGGGCCTGTGTCTGCTGGAATTTCCTGGGGAGGGTGGACAGCTCTTTGTTTTCTATTGGGAAGCCCAAGGTGCCCCGGTGCTACCCAGCAGCCTAGGGCTACGCAACATCTGGACACTGGAGAGCCCATGCAGACAGAACAAAGAGCCAGGCAAGGGAGGATAGGCTGTCCTTAAGGGCAGCCCGGAGCTGTGAGAGATACAGCTACAGAATTTATGGGCGTGTGAAGGAAAAGAAACCAATTCGGGCTCTTGAACTTGCTGGAACAAGCCAGGCCAGGGCCAACACGTGGACACCTGAGCACCCAGGCGAGGAAAGTCTGGCTCCTCCCCTGGTCTCACTGTGAATACTGGGGCCTCACTCAGAGGCCCCAGCCACCGGACAGGACTGGCTGCTAGCAGGAAGGTCAGCAGGGCACCTTTGGGATCACTGAAGCACCTCCGTAGGCTCCCATGGGACCAGGCCCTCTTCCCCTCCACACTTCCACAGTCCTGCCTGACCACCTGCCCATATTCACCAGGTCGACCTGAGGAACACATGCTCTGAGCTAAGTGGCTCCCCTACCTCCTGCCCCTCGGGCACCTCTTAATTGCAGACCCTGAGCACAGCTGCACAGCCAGATCACCCTGATCTGCCTCCCTTGCATCATTCTGTTCTTATCCAGAGCCAGGACTGGAGTCAGCCTTCTCTGCAGCCAGCACTCAGGATGACAGCGAGCTGAACATACGCAGCCTGCACGCATCCAGGCTCCGGTCAGCAGTATACGGTGCCCACAAGAGCATGGTCAGCTCGCGAAGACCACTGCCAGGTGTGTTATAATGTATAGCAGGGATGGAATAGCCTTCATTCTCGTGAATGTGGCCGGCCGTAACACGTGAGTTCACACCTCCCCTCCCTTCCCATTCCTCGTCTCCACCTTTTCTCTCTAGTGTTCTGAGTGGGCTTGCCCACATTTGCCCCCCAACCTCTATTCCCCCTCTGCCTTCTATAATTGGGGTGACTCACTTTTACTCTTACTAAATCACTGGCCCTGGCATAGGGGTCCAAATGGCATGAATGACTCCATCCTAATAAGGCTGCCCTGGGCTGGAGAAATGATACAGAGTGCTTGCCCTGCAAGCACAAGGCCCTGTGTTCAATTCCCCAGCACCACATAAACCAGGAACAGTGGGGCACACTTGTAATTCCAGCACTCAGGAGGCTGAAGCTGGAGGATTGTCTGAGTTTGAGGTCAGCCTGAGCTACACAGTGAGTTCAGGAGCAGCCTGGGCTACACAGTGAAACCCTAAAAAAAAAAAAAAAAAGCTACTGCCCACACCCCTCGGCACAGAGGGTAGAGGGGAGCTGGAGCCAAGAGTTATGGAATGCCACTGCTGCAGTGCTCTGAGTCCCTTTTGAACAGTAGAAGAGCCAGGAGCTGAGGGGAGCCTCTTTTCTGGAGAGGCAGCAGTGGACAATGCTGGGACATGAAGGCAATGAGGATGCAGAAGCAGGTCACTCTGGAGGCTCTGGGCCTCTGTCCGAAAGTGCCACAGTAGCCTCTGGTCTCCTGCCACCTAGCTGGCTGAGGGATCCCACCTCCAAGTGACTCAGGACCCCAGCAGTATCCAAGACCAGAGAGTCCCACCCAGGACGTCCTGAAACGTTCCTGAGATGGCTGCCAAACACTTGGCTTCTGCCACTCCAGCTCTGTGTATGTCGGTCAGGGAGAAAGCTCCAAGATGTACTGTGCGGTAGAACCAGGACATGGCAGCGTGCATGTGGTCTGCCACCTTTAGGTTAAAAACAGAGTGGGATACAAATCCGTATTATATTTGCTGTGTAGACATAAAAATAAAGACTGGAGACAATGCTTACCTTTTCAAAATAGTGGTGAAATATATACAATATAAAATTTACTTACATAAACTTTTAAGTGCACCGCCCGTCTGTGGTGCTGAGCACATACACACTGTGCAGCCGTCTCTATCCTTCTCCAGATTTTTTTCATCTTTCCAAAATGAAACTCTGTACTGGTTAAATACTAACTGCCACCCTCCACCCTCTGGCAACGACCATTCTACTTTCTGTCTCCATAATTTTGACTAAGGACCTCATATAAGTGGAATCATGCAGCATTTGTTTCTGGGCTACCTTATTTCCACTTAGCATAGTGTTCTCAGGGCTCCAAGTGTCGTAATTTTCCTGCATTTTCTTTTGTTTTGTTTTGTTTCTTCAGAGGTAGAGTCTCACAATGTAGTTTCAGGCTGGCCTTTAACTCACTACAGAATGTAGGCTGGCTTTGAACTCAGAGCAATCTCCCTGCCTCAACCTCTTGATTTTCTTCCTCTGAGCAATTAAAGCATTTTCCTAGCAAGTACTAAGTACTTGAATTTGATTCCCCAACTCCACATAAGCTGGGCTTGGTGCCGCACGCCTGTAATCCTAGCACTCGGGAGGCTGAGGCAGGACTGTCGTGAGTTGAGGCCAGTCTGGGCTACATAGTGAGTTCTGAAGCAGCCTGGACTACAGAGTGAGAACCCGTCTCAAAAAAAAAAAAAAGCTAATGTTCCATTGTATATAAATATCACATCTTGTTTTTGTTTTTTCTGTTTAGCATGTATAAGGCCCTAGGCTTTATCCCCATCACTGCAGAAGGAAGGAAGGAAGTTTTTCTAACATTGTAAAAAGTTCCAAATATACTGCCAAGTCGAAGAAACTTTACGATGAGAATCCAGGTATCCACCACTAGAGTCTACTATTCGTATGCACTGTTGTTATCACAGCCCCTAGTCACCTTCCACTCATTAGTCCATCTGGTCTGGTCTCTGGGGCGCGCGCGCGTGTGTGTGTGTGTGTGTGTGTGTGTGTGTGTGTGTGTGTATGCTAGGTAAGTGATGCACTCCCTGAACCACATGCCCAGGCCCCAGTTTTTAAAAATACAGAATACAGCTTCCTGAGCTTCTCTAAAATCTTCATGGGGCCTGGATATCACTTTTTAGTCAATTTTCCAGGTGATTCTGTCATTTGGGAACTCTGTCCTGGGCCAGCTACCCATCCCATGCAGAAACTGCACCAGTGAGCAGTCAGCAGTCAGTCAATCTCTGCTGGGACTCTTCCCTCATCTGGAAGCTCCCTACCCTCACAAAAGTGTGGCTTGCCCAGAGAAGAGACTGTTCCCCCACAATTCAGTCTGTATAACCAGGATGGACAGGCCATTCTAAAATGAGCTGGTGGTATTTGTAACAGACATCTTTATTCACTACGCAAGGAGCAGACTGGCCAGATCCTTTGAATTAGGAGGTGTTCATATCCTCTTACCCTTGTTTAGTGATGATCAAGGTGGTGGTGACGATAACATGACAATGACACAGATGACACTATCAGGGACCTTGCTGCATACCAGTGTTGTTCTAGGCACATTATTTGAATTCATTCATTTTATTGCCACAACAATCCCATTATTATTTTTTACAGATTAAGAAACTGAGGCACAGAGGGATTAAGCAACTTATCCAAAGGGATGTGGCATTTTCTCTTCAGTCACCATCACCTATGAATACTGATCTTAATTTCCCAGAGCTCCCTACTATCAATGTCAAATTCTGTCATATAGACCCTACTGGCTAATACAACTGGGCTCTCAGCCATTCCTATTAACTAATTTCATCTGCCTGCCAAAACGTACTCCTCTGTACCACTCTCCCAGGAAATTTCTAGATGACTAGGGCCAATAAGCACAGTGTTTCCTCCTGGTTTATTTACTCACTCAGGTAGGGGTGGGTGTGTGTGTGTGTGTGTGTGTGTGTGTGTGTATTATATATACACACACAATTGAAAAGGAGAATTCTTATTTTAGAACACAAAACCATGGCAGGTTAGAATAATAAATATTTATGTATTAAAGATAATCTTTCAAGTCAAGCTTCATGGCAGGGCCAGTGGAAAAGATATAGGAAAGCCTTAGAAATTTCCTATCACTCCTTAAATCACATCACTTAAGTCTGAATCTAAGAATGGCCTAGCCTGGCTCCATCCTCTCCCTAGGGAACACAGTGGGGGCTGGTATTGAGGGATTTGGGGCTCCTTTTCAGAAATCCCCCCAAAAAACTCGAGGCAAAGTCATGAGCCACACTGCTGAGGAGCTGAGAGCTGTGCAGTAGGGCCCAAGAAGGGCTGATGTAATGCGAGATTTTAGGGGAGCCCTCTGAGGCCAGAGCTGCCAGATGAAACATAGAACAAACAGTTAAATCGCAGTTTAAGATAGATAGCAAATGCTCTATTAGTATACATACAGCTATTTGGAACGTATCTAAAGCCCACACTTACCTGGGCATACTGAAGTTTTATTTGCTAAATCTGGAACTCTCGGGAAAAGAACAGGCAAGATTGTCATGACAACTCCTACCCATCCCTTTTTGTCCATGTGGAGGTAATGCAATACACTGCCCTGAGTTCCCCCCATTCCAGCACTCATGCAGCTATATAGGGCCATAGTTAAAGGGGCAGAAAAGTGATTGTCCTATGGGTCACCATCATGCCTGGCTGCGCCTCACATCTTAGTAGCCTACTTTTTTTCAGATAAAAATTGGTTTCCTGAAGACTTCCTGAGAGGACAGGAAGGGAAAGCTCCAAAATGCCTGCCAAGCCCCCTAGTTTCCATCTCCCTTATTTTTTTTCTCCCAGTACTGAGGATTGACCCTAAACGCTTCACACCTGAGATACACCCCCAGACTGGTTTTTGACTTTTTTTTTTTTTGAGACAGGGTCTTGATAAACCGGTAAGATGCCCAGGTTGGGCCTGAACTTGCAACCTTTCTGCCTCAGTCTCTCAGTCTATGCTGGTACAGACATGTGCCAAGATACCCAGCTAATCCCCCTTTATTTTTGATAATTATTTTTTCTGATCACAAAAAAATACATATTCAGGGTGGAAATTCAAATATCACTGAAAATCCCTCCAGAGATAATTACTATTACAACTTCATGTTTCTTCCTCTAGGTATTTCTCTATAAATTCTATCAAGTATTCATATCACCTCCATAAATAGAATAGTGTTGTGCAGACTGTTCTTGGAATCTGCTTCTGTCTCACATGGTGTCAGGGTCTTCTGTGCATGAGCATCTTCTTGCTTCATTGGTGTTTTTCTGCCTCGTTCTGTTTTTTAATTTTTAACAGATACACAATAATTGTGTATATTTATGTGCTATATTGTGGTATTTCAACACATGTATGTAATGTGAAATGATCAGATCAGGATAACTGGCATAGCCATCACCTCAGACATTTGTCATCTCATGTTGGGAACATCTAAAATCCTACTGGCTATTTTGAAATGCACAATTAATTGCTGTCAACCCTAGTTGCCCTACTGTGCCTTCCTGGGCAGGTCTATTGACCCCTTCATCCTGGGCATGGTGAGGATGAGAGGGGGTAGTCATTGAGATGGGTTTCAGAGGGAGGGTGTAAAGGACTGTGTGTGATTTTCCTCTTGTTGGGATGGGGGGCCCAACACATAAAGAGCCTCAAAGGGGTCTGGGTCACTGCCTGTGTCGTGAGACCCTCTGACTCAGGCTGGGGGCTCATCTCCTAGCATCCTCATGGGATCACCTGATGCCAGTGCTGCCCAACCCCTGGGCAACGCTGAGAGCCTCCTGGCCTCAAACGGGTTGGGCAGCATTCACTTCCCGGCGCTGTCCTCCCAACCTGCTCAGTCATTAGGAAATGTCTCTCTGGCCGTCACGGTGACAGCAGCTGGAGGAGAAACACTGAGAGCACCTCTGGGTGGCTCCCATCTACTCTTGGAAGGCTCTGGGTGGAAAGACGGATGCTGCTCTCTCAGGTTCCAGCAGCAGTGAGTCTGGGGGCTGGGCTGAGGGTGGGGAAGGAGGGCGGCGACACTCTGTATTGAACGTGGAATAGCAGGAACCAGTGTGGGAGAGAGAGAGAGGGAGGGACAGAAAGAGAGAACGTGTGTGCGTGCTGACGGGTGGGGAGGTAGTCATAGCTGAAACTACAGGGCTTGTACCAGCGATCTGGGAGGAATCCCAGGTACCAAGAAATGTCATCTGCCTCTCAGCGGGGTGGTTTCCCCGCTGGTGTTAGCTGCTCCCCCACCCTCTAGACAGGCTGCTTCTGTGGGACTTCTTGAGGCCCCCTCCCATGAGCCAGCCAGTGTCTTACCCTTGCCTTACAAGTGCCAGAGGGACACCCCTGTTTATGACCATTCTCACAGGGGAGATCTAAATAGTCATTTTTTCTATTCACACTTCTGCATTTACTCCTTTAACCAAAGCCTGGAAACCCTTCCCAGGGACCCACCCAATCCCCCAGCAGAGGTACACAGCAGGGGCTGTGCCATCGGGCCGTGCTGGTTTCCAATTTGGGTCCACCCTATACTGGCAGTGTGACTCTGAACAAGCTACTTCACTTAAGCCCTAAGCCTCAGTTGCCTCATCTGTAAAATGGAGATAATACCTACCTCCCAAGGTTGTTGTCAGTATTCAGTGAGGAAGGGATGCAAAATGCCAAGCACCTAATTAGTGTTCAATAAATGGTTGCTGTTATAATTATTTATTATTAGCTCAACACTAGTCCCATCTGGATAGGAAGTCTTTCCTGTCCTCCCCTTACCCCCAATTTCCTAAGGCATAGATAGGAATGCCTTTGGCATGCAATGTCTTGTATTGCTACTTAACTAGCTTGTGCCCAAACTAAAGCATACTCCTTGCATTTCCTGTGCTGCCCACTCCCACGCTCCTTAGCACTCAGCACAGAGGAGTTCAAGGATGGAGAAGGGCAAGGGACAAAGAGAATGGGTGAGACATAAGGGTGGTGGGGACAGGAAAAGATGGAGAAAGGGAGGGAAGAAGGAGGCTAGGAGGGTGATATTGGTGTGGCATGAATGGCGTGGCTCTGCTAAAGCAGAGAGGACTGTAGCAGAAAGAGGGCATCAGTGGGGGCCTGGAGTGTCCTTTGCAATCTTTGAACCTCTATTACTTTTCCTAGGCTCAGATGAGAAGTAAAAACCTCCCCTTCTCCTTCTCACTCATCCCAAGGAGGACAGTGCTCCCCAACTTGACTACTACCTCCTCCCCCAACCTACCAAGTGATTCTCATGATGTTCTCCTTAACACCCTTCCTCTCTCCACTACCTTCTCAAATTATCTTAGACAAATCATCCTCCCTCTCTAGACCTACATCTGCTCTTCTGGAAAACTTAAAGAGTTTCAACTAATGATTCCAGAAGTCCATCCTTTCCTCTAGAATTCCAGATTATTTGCTCTTATTCTCTTGCCCATCTTGATCTCCAGTTTCAGTTACCAGAATAATTTACACTACTGATCACCAATCTTCCTTTTAAAAATATTTTAAAGAGAACTTATAAATGTCCTCTAAGATGCAAAATTTCGTGAGGGACTTTCTTGATTATGGCTTATTCCCAACATGTAAGCTTAGAATTTAGAATGTGCTCAGTAAATATCTATCTGTTCAATAACTAGATGGATGGATGGATGGATGGATGGATGGATGGACAGATGGTTAGAATTGCTGCCATGTACCTCTGGGAAATTGCTGGGCCTTGTACATGCTTAGTAGTTGGTTGGCTTAAGAAAATCATGGTCACTCTGGTAATAACCCTGTTTACTTTAGACATTTGCAAGTATGACATGAAACAAAAGCAGAGAAACTCTGGAATCACCATCTAAATTCTTTCGTTTTGTCCATTTTTTCATTTTCAAAAATGTAGTTTGCATATCACATCATTTTTATCTTCTAAAAAGAGCATCACTTTCATAAACTATTGTCATCTCATTCAGTTATTTGAATTTGATATGAGTTGCCCTCTGTCAAGGAGATGTAACTTTCTAGAGAAGACACATGACAAGGGTCTCTGAAGCTCCCCTCTAAGAGGGGAGAGAGGACTTGGCCTGCCATAATAACAATACTCCCACTTAATAAGCCCTTACTGTGTGCCACACTCTTCACTTACATTAGTTCATTTAATATTACCAGTGACTCTGGGAGAAAGGTGGTACTATTATAATCACCATCATCTTACAGATGGGAAACTGAGGTCAGACAACTTGGCCACAGTTCATCAGATACCCATGGGTATATCAGGGATTCGAACCCAGCTCCATCCCCTGAGCTCCCTCCTTCATGGGGCAGCATAGAGTATACCACACTGACCACCTCAGAGACCAAATCTGGAAACCCTGCAAAGGTCTGGGGGCTGCCTCCAGGGTCACAGGGCTCTGTAACTTCCATATATTTTTACTTTTTCTTAGAGAACATTTTCACCTTGGCAAACAGATTCTGGAACCTAGCCTAAAGAGGGGAGAGATTTCAAACACTCTGGGACCTTCATAGCTCATCCTTCCTCGCAGCTCGCCTTGCTCCCACTGCGTCTTCTGTCAGGACTGGGGCTGCTGCACAGCTCTATTCTGACAATGTGTTTTAGGGTCCCACCTGTTGCTAATAGAAAAATTATCACTAGCAACTGATAATGGCTCCCTCCAAATAGGCTATCCTATCATAGCTAAATTGTATTAAGCTTTATTTATTCATTCATTCATGTATTTATTTATGGAGACAGGGCCTCACTCTGTAGTGCAGGCCAATCTTGATCTCACTATGGAGCCCAGCTGGCCTTGAACTCAAGGCAATCCTCCTGTCTCAGTCTCCCAAGTGCTGGGATTCCAGGTATATGCTACCATGCCTGGCTTATGTGGTACTGGGGAAAACAAACCCAGGGCCTTGCATGTGCTAGGCAGGTGCTTTCATCACTTTGCTACACCCCCAACCCAATAATAGATAAATTAGACTATGCAGTTGTGGTAGTTTTATTTTTATTTTTCAAGACAGGGTCTTGTTCTGTAGCACAGCTGGCCTCAAACTCACAGCAGTCCTCCTGCTACAGCCTCCTGAGTGCTAGGATTACAGGCATGCACCACCATGCCTTATCTTAGTAGTAGTTTTAAATGAACACACTTGGGCCTCACCACACATCCAGTGGGTGTTTCCCTTCAAAGTTACAGACAGTTCTGGTGGTAGCATCTTTGGGAGTTTCTCTTTTGCTCTTGAATACTATTTAAAACTCACTGTGTTATTGCATAGTGACTCCACACCTTTGATTTTAAACAATATCATGCCACTAGATCACTCATTTCTTTTATCACCAGACGTGGCTCCAGGTGATTTTTGACCATTTCCAAAACATCAGACAATCTTTGGAGGATGAACTCTGCCTTCACTGAGGTGAATCAGCAGTCTCTCTGACTGCCTCAGGCACCTGTCTAAGAAGAACCTGAAGAATGATGGAGCGCGGCATGGCAACTGTGGGACCACACTGAGGGCCAGCAGACATTTGTATGTGTAAGGTCTGAGATTTACTTTGAAAACAGTCATGGCTTTACAGCTACACTTAGCACAAAGGAATGTACTCCAATGGCTGGACGACATCTCATGAATCGGCCAGGCCCAGCTGCAGGGGGAGGCTGAGGGGTCGCGGTGCTTTTCTGAAAAATGGCCGTTTTGGGTGTCAGCCAAACTGAAGAGTGGACTGAGGGTGGGTGTGCATCTTCTTAGCTCCCTGTTTATCCCAGGAACCAGGAAGAGGTAAGGTGGTGACCTCACCACGAGGGCATGTCAAGGTTGAGGTGAGGCATCGGGTATTTCAGGCACTCACAACACCCCCGCACAGCTTCTTCTGGAGCCCAAGGTGGCCAGGATCTCTTATCTGACTCCCTGTCCACCACACCTGTACATCTCCTCCTAAGGATCCCAGGCTCTAGGTTATAGTTCCTGGTGTCATTCAGGTAGGTCACTTAGGAGAAGCAGCAGAAGAGGAAAGAGTGGGAGTAAAAAGAAAGTGAGGCAAGAGAAAAAGGAATAAAGGGGGCGGTGCAGACAAGAGGTGGGCGGAAGTCAAGCAGAGGGGAGAGGGAGAGGCCCAGGAGTTCACGACCCTTCACCTCCCCCTCCACAGCTAAGCCCTGCCTTCTCAGGGGCCATGTCTGAAGGGGAGAGCAAGGACAGCTCAGGCAGCGAATGCCCCGTGTGCTACGAGAAGTTCCGGGACCTGGAGGGTGCCAGCCGGACGCTGAGCTGCGGCCACGCCTTCTGCCATGACTGCTTGGTCAAGTACCTCCTCTCCACCCGGGTGGATGGGCAAGTGCAGAGGACCATCATCTGCCCCATCTGCCGCTACGTCACTTTCCTCAGCAAGAAGAGTTCTCGCTGGCCCTCCATGCTGGACAAGAACTCCCAGACTCTGACTGTGCCCGTGGGCCTGCCCTCCGTGCCCTCGCCGGACCGTGGGGGCCACACAAACCCCCTGGCCATCTCCCAGTCAGTCTGGAGGCCCTCCCCGAGCCAGGGTACACAGCTCTCCTTGGACCTGCTGCCCAGCCTACCCCGGGAGTCGCAGATCTTCATCATCAGCCGCCACGGGATGCCGCTGGGGGAGCAGGACAGCGTGCTGCCTCGTCGCAGCCTGGCTGAGCTCTCTGAGGTGTCCCCAGTGCCCAGCTCTAGCCGTTCCTTCTGCTGCCGCTCGCGGGCCCTCCTGCTCATCACCCTCATCGCCGTGGTGGCTGTGGTAGCCGCCATTCTGCCCTGGGTGCTGCTGGTGAGGAAGCAGGCATGAGCGGTGGCACATGGAGGAACAGCAGAAAGAGGCCAGGCCTGAGCGCCTGCTCGGTGGCCATGGCACGGGCAGGACAGGAGCAGAGGACAGGTGCATACTGACACAGCCAAGCTCTGAGGAGGGGCGGTGCAGAGTAGGCCTGGGGTGGGTCCAGGCTGGAGCTGGCTTTCCCCACAGCTTCACATACACACAGCCCATCCCAGCAGGAGTTTAGGCATGACAGGGAGGTTGGGGGCTGGAGATCTCTTAGGCTAGAGCTGAGCTGAGAAGATCATTCCCCATTTGTGGCCTCCATGTGTACTCTTAGCAAATACTCCTCATCTAGGCTGGAACTGAGCAGGCTGGGGAGATGGCCTGTCACTCCCTTTCTATGGGTAGCTTCCCTGCCAGGTGACCTACAGCAGCTAGGTGGGCCACCCTAGGGACAAGGAAACTCTGCTGGCCTTTGGGCTGCCAATGCATGTTCAATGGCAGGCCTTTTCTAGCTTGCCCTCAGGACAAACAGAAGGCTGGCACAAGGGCTCAGGCATAAGTTTCCCAGAATCTTAGCACCACACAAGGCCCTTGTAGCACTCCTCCCCCAAGCTCTGTCTCCAGCAGGCCAATCTGGAATGTCTTCTCTGAGTAAGAAGACAACAGAAGCAGGGAATCAACAGAAGAGTCTCCTGTTTTTACAGAGGAGGGCAAAGGCCACTTTAGAAATGGAGTGGTTGACAGGGCCCAGGTCAGCAGAATGGCCACAAATAGAGCCAGAGGTCTTCCAGAGCCTTCCAGGCTCCAGGAGTTGGCTTGCTCTTGAGTGCTGGGGTTCTGCAAGGGGAGTAGAAGAAAAGGAAGGAATGGAAGGGACACTGACAGGTGAGACGAGTCAGCTGAGAATTATGTGGGCAAATTAACCCTTGAGGGCTCCCGCCTTCCTCCCTGCCAAGTCCTCCTCCTCATGACCCAGCTACTCATTAGAGGCCACACCAGCTGAGCCAGTTTCTGAGGCAGATTCTCAGGCTGAGCGGGGTGAGGAAGGGTGGGGAAGGAAACAGCTGTGCTTGTCAGAGACATTGCTGTCTCAACTAATGCTGAGAGCCAGGTGCTGTCAGCTGCTTACAGGTGCTATTTACCTGGGGACCACAGTTGGACTAGGTTGGGGACCCCGATGAGATGCACCAGAGAAGCCTCTGATTGGGTCTCACCTGAGGAATGAATACTCGGAACAGCTATCAGCTGTTAATTGAGGCCTATAAGTCAATCAATGCCTATGACAAAAATAAATTTAAAAAATTAAAAACAGCTATTGTCACAAATAAGTGAGGTCAGCACACTGAGAGTCCAAGCGCGAACTCAGCCTGCACAATCTGTACCCCTTTATCAAAGCTTATATCTTTCTGTGGGGAGAGAAACACTATGACTCTTGTCTAGTTCCCAATATCTGTACTGGTCATACATGGAGGGCATTGAGGAGCAGGGTCCACAGCACAGGGACTGTGTGTGACAGATGGGCACTGCTTTAAAGAACTTACAGGCTTCTTTGTGTTCTTTCCAAAACTAGAGAAGGAGAGCACTGGTGCTATGGGAGGAGGGGTACCAATGAATTTGGAGGGAATATTTATTAAAGGGACAAAAATGTTAACCTTACAAAGACTCTGAGTGTCTTCACCTCAGCCAGCCTCCTTTAAACAATGTCATGAATTTCTAGGGACCTGATTCAAATTTTTTCAGATGCCATTATGTTTGTCAAGAATTTCTTTCAAAATACCCACAATGTTTTCATATCATTCAGCTGAGACTTACAGGTGACACTTATTTTTGAAGAATGTCAAAAGATATTTTTAAAATAAAGGTATGTATTTCTCAAAGATTCCAGAGACTTTGTAATGCATGTGGGACACACTAGGCTTGAACTTAAGATAATTCATGCCAGGTGAAAATACAAATGTAAATGACCCTTAAACATTGACTCAACCAGCCTTGTAAAACAAATGCAAATTAAAATTTTGCTTGCGTTCTATTTTTTACCAATAAGGCTGTAAAACTTTGAAAGTTTCACCACCACCTCTGTTGCTAAGCCTGAGGAAGGCAGGTGAATTATTGATGGGGTTATATATGGCAACATGGTTATGAAAGGAGATTTGACATTATCTGTCAAAATTTCTACTTTGACCTAAAGTTCCTGTTCTAGAAATATATCCTCTCTAGTTACACTTGCGTGGGCAGTGACACAGGTATAATGTTATATAATTACAGTATTTGTTGTAACCAAGGATTGGAAAACCCTAAATGCTAATCAACAGGCAACCTATAGCCAGGCATGATGGGTACATGTTTTGTAATTCCTGAACTCTGAAAGGCTGAGGCAGGAGAATAGCAAATTTAAGCCTAGCCTAGCCAACATAGCAATTCAGTGAGATTGTGTGTCAAAAAAAGATAAAATATGTATTTGTATGTAAAATAGGGCTGGGGATGTAGTACCAAAAAAAAGCCACAGGAAAGACTTCATAGATAACATGGAATATATCTGAAGATGCAATGGCAAATGGGAATAATCCAGGTGTGGGGAAATGAGAAATGGATAGGACAGGAGAGTTTTCACTTTACCTTTCATACATTTTAATTTTGAAATCAAGCAAATATATTATTTATTAAATAAAATTAAGGGCTGGGAGTGGAGCTCAGATGTAAATCACAGGACCCTGGGTTTCATTCTAACACAAAAATAAATAAATAAATAAATAAATAAATAAAATGGAAATTTAGACGTTAAATACATCTTCAGTGCATATGCCAGTTGCCTGATAGAAGATTCCCCCAAGAACACTGGAAAATAGTAAAGCACTGTCCCCATGCAACTGGCTGCAGGGGACGCTTACCTAATGAGACTGAGGTCTGCTGTGCTATGCTTAACAGGCACCTAAGACGGAAGGCAAGACATTTCATCTTCTCAGCATTCCTGGGTTTCTGTTTATTTCCTTGGTCACCATCATTTGATATTTTTGTTTTTGATTTCTCCTACTCTGCCTTTCCTTTGCCTTTTTTCTTTTTTTTTTTTTTTTCTTCTTTTCCCTGCTCCCACATCAGGCTCTGGCTCTGTAGTTTAGGCTGTTCCTGAACTCAGTATGTAGCCCAGGCTGGCCTCATACTCACAGCAATCTTCCTGCCTCAGCCTCTTGTGTACTGGATTATAGACGTGCGCCACATGCCCGGCTAATTTTTATGTGGTGCTTGCACATGCTAGGCAAGTGCTCTAGCCCTGACCTATGTCCCAGCCCCCTTTTCTTTCATAACTTGTCTTTCTTTATGCAAACACCCTGGGTTCAGAGAACTACAGGAAGATACAGCCAGGTAGATGCTATAGAGAGAATGGCTGCACGGATGGACAGATGGATGCTAGACACAGAAGCAGAGGGCTGGGTGCCAGGAGTTCAACCTGAATTCTGTCGCTGTTCTCCTCGCCTTGTTCAGAGGCACCCACAGCTTCATGCGCACACACTGCCACTTTCAGTGGGCACAATCATCTTTAACGGTCTAGGCCTACCAGGCAAGCAAGAAAGCCACAATCCTGCTGGCTGGGCCCTGGAACATGTAACCCCCCTGTTGACCTAGCTTTCCAGAAATAACCCAAAGGATCTATGGAGACCTCCTTTCTCCACTGCATGTAAACTGGCTAATGCTATGATCCCCCCACCCACATCCCCATCACACACACTGCATTCCATCACCCTGCTGGGGACAGTTGCTTAGGCTTCTTTGAGGACATCTGTCTTCTTGGTAAAGTGTTTCCTTAGGAGAGGTTACATCTTACAGACCCTGGTACCTCTAGCCTAACACAGAATTTACTAACTAATAAGAGTTGAATATAAGACAAACACTTATATAATGTGTACATGCATACATGGATGAAGGGATGGGATGGCCTGGTGTCTAGAAAAGGATTCACTAAAGTGTAAAATCAGGATATAGTTCTACTTTGGTGTGTCTGAAGGTTCCATAAAATGACCCTAAAGGGCCACTTTAGGTCTGGGGGTGTGGCTCAGTAGTTAAAGCACCTGCCTAGCAAGTGCAAGGCCTTCCTAGTACCATATAAACTAAGTGTGGTGGTGGATGCCTGTAATTCCAGGACATAGGAGGCTGAGGCAGGAACACTGTTACGAGTTCAAGGCCAGCCTGGACTACAGAGTGCAACCTGTCTCAAAAATAAAAGAAGGGGGCCACTTCATTTTTTAATTCCATTTGTTTTTTATTTTGCTCTTTTACTTTTTCAATACAAGGTTACATTTTTCACTACATGGTTTCCTCATAGTATAGAAATCATGTTAATATTGAATTATCTGTATCTGATTCATTTCACTAAACACAATGGCTTCAAGGTGTACCCATTTTCCTACAGGTGTCTCAAATTTACCTTTCTTTATGGCACAGTAGTATCCATGACCACATCTTCTTTATCCATTCATCTGCTGATGGACATACTGGCTGCTTCCAAGATTCAGCTCGTATAAATTGTGCTGCTATAAATTTGGATATGATGTAGCACCGTGAGGATCTTTTTCAAATCAGGTAAGTGGAATGTAGGGAAGAGTCAAAGAGGGCAGCCAGACAAACAAAGCTGCCAGAGGAGCACAAGGGGTGGGGCCCAGACACCCAGAGACACTGGTTAAGATAAACAGGCTTTATAAGCAGGCTACTGCTAACTTACATCTCTGGGTACAATTTGTAGCCAATAGCCTTCCCACTGGATAAGGAGGTAACGTTCACCACTCAGTGCTGGAGGGAGGCAGGGAAGGAGGAGACCCCGGAGGGCAAGGAGATGTCAGAGAATGACGGGATCTGAGGAGGCTTGTGGGAAAACAGGAAGGAGCTGAGAGAGACCTGAAGAAGGAAGGGAGGAGGGGAGGCTTGAGGAAACTAAATGTTCTTCCTTAAGACAAGTAAGACTGAGAAAACCAGAGAGAAAGAGCAGGTAGAAGACTCCCACAACTCTCTATGGCTTTCAGCCATGAGAACCTGGTTCCCAGAAAGAAAGAAGCAA
This sequence comes from Ctenodactylus gundi, assembly GCA_004027205.1. Classification (NCBI taxonomy): domain Eukaryota; kingdom Metazoa; phylum Chordata; class Mammalia; order Rodentia; family Ctenodactylidae; genus Ctenodactylus; species Ctenodactylus gundi. The sequence continues at coordinate 86,009 of PVKB01002369.1, forward strand.
GCTGTTCATCCGCCATACCATCCCCCAAGCTATTTCCACTGCCTCTTGGAGCTAATTTTAGCACTCTTCAAAACTCAATCAAGAGTGATCTTCCCTCAAGCTATTTCCATTGCATCACCAGCTAATTTTAACAATCTTCAAAACTCAATCAAGGAGGATTTCACACCAGAAGTCTTTCCTTGCCCCTGAGCTCTCTTCTGACCAGAAGTACAGGACCACCAAAGGCAGCCGGCTCAGAGAGCATTTTCCTTCTGGCCCTGACCTTCTTGATTCTGTGGTCTAGCAATGACTTTCTGCCAGGCCCAGTGACTCAGGCCTGTAATCCCACCAATTTGAGAGGTTGAGGCAGGAGGACTGCAAGTGTAAGCTTAGCTTGGGCAACTTGGCCACTTAATTAGATCTCATCTCTAAATCAAAACTACAAACAGGCTGGAAATGAGAGTTGAGCTCAATCCTCAGAACCAAAAACAAAATAAGAATCAAACCAAACTAAATCAAAAACACACCAAAAAAAAAAACAATTCTGCAAGCATCAACTTGGACTTTTTTATAGCTCCAGCTCAAAGCTGGCCTTTGGAAAATGCCCCACAAGTATTTGCTGAATAGAGTTGCAACAGAAGAAGTCTGACTGGAGTATTTGCTGGGTTGGTTTTGAGACAGTCTTGTGCTATAGCCCAGGTTGGTCCTAAACTCACTACATAGCCTAGGCTGGCGTCAAACTTATGGCAATCCTCCTGCCTCAGCCTCCTGAGTGGTGGGATTACAAGCAAGCACCACCACACCAGCTAATTTTTTCTTCTTTAATGTGGTGCTGAAGGATCCAACCTGGGGACTTGCCCACACAAGCCAAGAACTCTAACCACTGAACTACACTGTTAGCCCTGAAGTTTTCAATTACAAATAAAACCTGGGGCTGTTTCCTTCACAGCATACTTAAGGACACAACTTTGCGTGGGAGGGTCAAACAGGGGATTGACCCCAGAAGTGCTCTTCCACTGGCTACATCCTCTAGCTCTCCAGAAATAAAATTTTTCTGAAAATTCCATTAAAGTCTTCAAATTTATTTTTTAACTTTGAAATAGAAATTTTATGAATTGCCCAGATTGTCCTTGAACTTGTGATCCTCCTGCCTCAGCCAACAGAGTAGCTGACATTGTCAGCATGTGCCACCCCATTCAGCAAAAAAACAACTTCTTTACCCCATGTAAACACAAGTTCTTTACTGACTCTACTCCAGACCCTCAAGGATATGGGACCCCACTTGGGGCAATGTATAGTATTACCCGAGGTGCCTGGGAACCAGCCTTCACGGTTCGGCTATAAGCTACAAGCTGAGAAACCTTGCCTGGGCTTTTCTCACTTCTCTATGCCCCGTCTATAAAATAGGGGCAATGATAGCAGGTCTATCTTGTGGATTAAGAAGGCCAGGCATTGTGGTGTGTGCCTATTAACCCAGCACTCGGGTATGCTGAGGTAGAGGGACAGCAAATTTGCGACTTCGCAAAGGCTGTCTCAAAATAAGAAAATAAGAAAGGGCTGGGGACGTACCTCAGGGTGAAGGCCAAGTACAGGGGGAAAAAAATCAATGTAAAAGGCAGAAGGGCACAGTTAGCACTCAGAAAGCTCTGCGCGTTTTATGCATCATTTGGAACTGTGTCACCTGTCGGCACGATACCTGTATTACTCATTCAATAGAAACCGATGTCTCAGCACCTACTTGTAGGGGAGTGCACCCCCAAGCCCAGTGCCTTCAGATCGCGAGCCCAACGAGAGCAGAAAATTCAGCAAGTGGCACGCAGTCCTGTGCTGACAGACTTCCGAGCCCTGCAGGTTCCTTTAAAGCGTGGCTGGACAAGCGCCCTTGGCCTCCGCAGGTAGCTCACTGAAAACACGACTCCAGGGCATCTCCGCGGGTGGGCACACTGGTCGCCCCGTCCGGGGAAGACCCTGGAGCAGCCAGCAACACCCACCGCGACGGCTGCGGTGGCGCCGGCGGAGCTTGTTAGAGGACCTGCCGCGCCCACGCCCTTTCAGGGGTGAGTTTCAGGTAACCCGAGGGACCAAGCCGCCGGGTCCCGACGCCACCCGGAGGCCAAAAGTAGGGCATGCCCTTTCCCGAGAAACGGAGTGTCTGCCCCCTGGATCCCGGGAGCGAAAGGACGGGATCCCCCGGGACCGCTCGCTCCTTCAACACCCCCAGGGCAAGTCAGACCCGAAAAAGTCCCTCTCGTCACTCTCCAGGGGACGCGCCTTCCCGGAGGACTCAGCGGAGCACCCACTCTCGAAAGGAACTCACCTGGAGTTTTGCAGCCCTCCGCAGTTCCCCTCCAGGCTACTAGGTGGCAATACTTGTCAATTTCTCTACGGGTTTCCTTTACTCGCCCGAGCTCCGCGCCCGTCTTGCGCCGAGACTTTGATCTCGCGAGATCTCCCGTAAACTTACGGAACCGGAAGCGACGCGTAGACCTCTTCGCTTTTGCGGCCATCGCTGGAGCTGTATCGGGTGAGAATTTGGGAGAGAAGCGCGTGTTATCCGTAGCCATCCGTTCCCGGGCATTGTGGCTTTGTACGCCACGAGCTCCCTGACTGTTCTGCTGGCCGACCAGCGGCTAGGGAAGGGGTACTGGAATGGTTTTGACCTCTTTGCCTTCCATTTCGGGCCGCGGAACTGGAACTGGGGTTGAAGGAGGAGAGCTCTGAGTCGAAAACAGGGTCAGATGGGAGGGAACCCGGGGAGATAAAGTCGAGTCTGAGCAATGCATTTTCCTAAAGAATGGCCTCCAAGCGTAGCACTTGCTAAAGTCGGCAGAAAACTTCTAGTCTGCTTTTCACTCATTGAAAAGCTTTTTGGATTCGAGTGCTTTATAGGAATTGCATTGAGGGTGGAGGGGCTTCACATTAATTACGGAGAGGCTACGTAGCGTTCACACCCAAGTCCTAGAAGTGTGGACGTCGGTTGATCTTTCCAAAACCTGAGATATGGGGAATTGAATTGTCGATTCTCCCTGTGCTGATTAAGCAAAGGCTTATAACCGCAGCCCTTGCGCAGTGCCTAAGGAGTTTGGGGAATATAAGAAGTCTTACAACTGAGACGACACTCAACAGGCCCCTCAACTCAGCCGTTTTTTGTTGTTGTTGATGGAGAACGTGACACCTAACACCTCTGAGCATTTTAAATTTTCCAGATGAGATTGTTGGCTCCTATTAGTTTGGGAGCCGAGGGACGCTCAAGTTACCTAAGAGTCTTAATCTTTTATTTAGCCAAAATGAAGTTCAATCCTTTTGTGACTTCGGACCGAAGCAAGAACCGTAAAAGGCACTTCAATGCACCTTCTCATATTCGGAGGAAGATTATGTCTTCGCCTCTTTCCAAAGAGCTGAGGCAGAAGTACAACGTTCGGTCTATGCCCATCCGAAAGGATGATGAGGTTCAGGTATGTATCCATCTTCCGTGTCGTCATGGATCCCCACACCAGTAATTTAGAACAGGGCTTAACAAGCAAAAAGTGTGCTGCGTTTCATTGTCAGTTCTCTTATTTGGTACTTTCCAGAGCAGCACATGCAGCCATGATTAAATGAATGAGCAAGAGAGATGGTCAGCATTACTTTGGAATTCTCTTACCAGTATTTTTGGTCATTGAAGACACGTGTGGGGTCCAGTAAAGAAAATTATTCGGTGACTTGATGGAGAAGCTTTAATATGATCATAGTTTCACACAATTGTTTGACTGTACTGATAAATAACTTGCAAGATATACTTTATTTAAATTTGCACGAATGTTACTTAGGAATAGCCTGCGGCTAGTGATGAAAGAATTTACACAGTCTCTAAGGCAACTTGGACATCAATATTATTTTGTGAGGCTAATACATCACCACTTACAGAAAAAAATAAAAGCCACGGTTCCCAAATGGGAACAATAAGGGTTGACAACAGCCATCAGTTCCCTGTTCTGCTAGTGCTAAATTGCCAGTAGACTTGGAAGCAGTCTTTTCATCCCAGGGTAAGATAGTTACTGGAATACAGTATCTATTTAGAAGCCACTTAGTTGCTTCCTTGGTAGGCTGAGGACCCCAGGACTCCTGATTAGGAAACTTGGGTAAGAATTGCTGTATTCACTTAATAATTTTTGCCCGCTCTTTCATATTGGGTTTTGACAGTCTAATGAGTTGAGAATTAAATGTGTGTGGCCGGTTGGTTTATTTTGTTTTGTTTTGGGCATGGGCTGGCCTTGAACTTTAAGCAGTCCCAGTTTATGTGGTGTAGGGGAGTTGAACTCAGGGCCTTGGTATGTGCTAGGCAAGCAGTCTAACCACTGAGCTATGACCCAGGCCCCTGTTGGTGTTTTCAAGGTAGAATACCTTGTCAACTTCCCATAGAAAGCCAGAACGAGTTCCATTTTAATCTTTTTATTAATAAGCCCGCTAATGCTGATGGCCATCATAGGTAGGAACACACAGTCACTTAGATATCTGATGGAGAGGTGGTTATTTACGAGTGAAAGGCAGGAATAGAATTATTGGCACATTTCTCTTAACAATTTAACTCCTTCAGAATAGAAAGGTCCGATTCTATATCTTTGAATGCTGTATAAATGATTCAGTTTTCCTGATTTACAAGGTTAATCTTAGTCTCCTATCCATGTTCTGTTATCTTATATGTTCAGGTTGTACGAGGACACTATAAAGGTCAGCAGATTGGCAAAGTGGTCCAGGTTTACAGAAAGAAATACGTCATCTACATTGAACGGGTGCAAAGGGAAAAGGCAAATGGCACAACTGTTCATGTGGGCATCCACCCCAGCAAGGTAGGTGGTTGGTTTGGTTGGTTTGGTTGGTTTTTTGAAACAGGGTCTCTGTAGTCCAGGCTGGTCCTGAACTGTGTAGCTCATGGGGATCTTGAACTCAACTGCTGTCTTCCTGCCTCAGCCTCCCAGGCGCTGAGATTACAGGCGCACACCCCCATGCCAGTTTACATGTTTCTGGGGACTCGAACTCAGAGCCCTAAGCACCCTAACCATTGGGCTGTTCCTCTAATCAAGGTAGGTGTCTCCAAAGGTGCATAAGAGAAGGAGATTATGGCAATTACTTTTGGCAGATCTGAGCACTTATGTGTGGTGCATCCTTAAAAGTAGTTCTTATTTTAAAAGAGCTAGGAGCCATGTTTCAAGAAAGACTATATTAATGTTGAAAATTGTATTTAAAATGTTTCTGAAGTCAGTGACCCAACAGTCATTCTGACCCAATGGTCAAAAATCCAGTAATCAACAGGTTTTTCAATCTAGGAAATAGATTAGTTGTAGGCTGAAATAAGACTTCAGCCCGGTTTCGTTCTTTATATTTGATAGAACTGAGTAATACAATTAGGTAGCTTCACAATTTTGTGAAGTAGATTTTAGGCCATTTACAAAAGGAAAAAACCTGAAGCTCAGATACGACGATCCCATGAGTGATTAGATCTAAGCCAAAAAGTTAAGAAAAAGTTAGCCTTTGTTTGAGGATCAGTTCGATTTCTTTGACCCTCTAAATTTGGGGTTAAGACTGATAATCTAGTGGGGATTTTTTCCTCTTTTCTGTTGCTTTTTGTGAGATAGGTATTGAGTCGGGGCTTCTTGTGCACTGAGCAAGTACTCGTAATACTGTACTACTCTTCCCTCACTCCTAGAAAATCTGGTCTGTAATTACAGCATCTGGTACTTGGACTGGATCTTCATGTGACTTGTCTCAAAATTATAATTGTCAGCTCACAAATAAGGAAAGCCTTTGGCTTTGCATTGCTAGTTTCTGTCTTCCAAATGTCTCTAAGAAAGTTGTGAACACAGTGCACACATTCAAGTATGGGAGTGAGGAGGATTAGCTCTTATTTAGGTCCTAAAAATCTGCTTTTCAAATAGAGAAAGATCAAAAGGCTAGAAAACAGTTTATACAACTTCACATAGAATTCAAAATTTCCTTCCATTGTCTTTAATTACCTCAGTATATATCTCTGAGAGAGCAAAGACTTTCCCATTGTGCAGCCAATTCCAGTCATATATTTGCTTCTGCTTCAGTGTCAAGGTCACGGATTCACCAGCCAAGTGTTTTGTGCCTGTTAGTGCAGCATGGGATACAGCTGGTCTCTGAGTAGCTCCGTAGTTAATCAGTATATCAAACCTGACAGGTTCGAATTCCTGATTTTGCCTTTGAGAACTCCCACAGTTTTCCACTATCTCAGTGAATGGCAGCTTGTTCCTGCCATTGATTGCTTGGGCCAAAAATAACATATTTCGTTCATTGATTACGTGCCCCACACCAGTCAGTGAGGACTTAGGACTGCTGTCACTAATTATGCTTAAATTCTTTCTGCTTACTGTCGTTAACTATTAAGACCGTGTATGATGTCCCCTCACGTCCCCTTTTTTGTTCCACATATTCTGTTCCTCTGGTCACGTCAGTGTTCCCAGTATGTCTGCTGGGTTTCAGAGACTTGTTAATATGGTAGAATTGTCAACTAACGTAAGAGCCCACATTGGTGGCAGCATCCATATGGGTTGCTGCTGTTCGGTACTTGATATTTTTGTTTTTACAATGCTTGGAATTGAGCCCAGAGCATTACATGTGTTCAGCAAGTGCTCAACTGAGTTCTGTTTTTGAGCATTCAACTTGGTGTTCCTCTGGGTAGTTGGTCGTAAATGGTTCGCCCCTTCAGATCACTGATAAAATTTAGCTTTATTAGAAGGGCCTTGCATGATCACCCTTCAGAATACAGCCCGTTTATTTGCCAAAAACTGAATTTATTTATAAAATGTGAGCTCTGCCATTTTGTTTAGGTCAATATGCTGGATTTTACTTTTGTACTGTTTTCTCGATCTTCATAAGACTAAATAATCTTGTGCTTTCTACGTTGTTGATAGAGCGGTACTGAACTGTAAGTCAGATTTGGTTTGGGGGCTTACCAGGTCGTTTTATTTTTCTGCAGGTGGTTATCACCAGGCTAAAACTGGACAAAGACCGTAAAAAGATTCTGGAGCGGAAAGCCAAATCTCGCCAAGTAGGAAAGGAAAAGGGCAAATACAAGGAAGAAACCATTGAGAAGATGCAAGAATAGAGTATTCTTGTATGCAACTTTGATTCAAAACTGCTAAAAATGAAGATCCTTTGTTGCGTGTGTGATGTTTTGGAGCTCTAGCTCCTTTTCAGTGATTCGGTCTCTCACCTCTAAATCGCGTTGTACTATTTAAGAAAAAGTAGCCTTTGAGGATCAGTTCGATTTCTTTGACCCTCTAAATTTTGAGATTAAGACTGATAATCTAGTGGGGATTTTTTCCTCTATTCTGTTGCTTTTTGTGAGATAGGTGTTGAGTCAGGGGGCTTCTCGTGCACTGAGCAAGTACTCTTAATACTGTACTACTGTCCCCCCCACCCCCATCCTCAGTCCTAGATGGGATTTTTTCCTTACCTTAATAGTATTCAGAAGCGTTTGAGGTACCTCATAGCTGGAGGAGACTCATTAAGAAGAGCTATAAGAAAAGCCACTTGGGAGGCAGATATGTTGGCTTATACCTGTAATCCCAGTAGGGAGGCTGAGGCGGGAAGATTGCTGTGAGTTCAAAACCAGCCTGAACTACATGGTTCAGGACTGGACTGTAGAGGGAGACCAGAACCCTCAAACTATGCTGTTCCCCCTTAGTGCTTGAATTATAGGGCTGTGCCACAGTTTCAGTAACCATCTTTATTTTTGCACTGGTGCTGAGTTCAAGACCTAGCAAATCTTTGGGTTACAATATGAAATACAGAGATTCAGGAGGACTAGAATGTGCCATCAGGCAGTTGACAATTTTATCAGTGATTGGTGTGCTGCCATTCCTCACTACATAAGCAGGTAGTGCCTGAAGCCGCTTAGCTTTCCTGGGAGGCATTTATTCTGAGAATTTTGGAACAGTATGGGGAATGTGTAAGGTGACAGCTTATTCTAGGACCACCTGTGGTGGCCCTGGGCTCACCTCAGTGTAGCACTGGACAGCAGAACTTCCCTGGTTGATGCAATCCTCAGTACAGCACAAGCCCAAAGGGTTCCTTATAATGTGGTGCTTTTAGGAGGGCCGGGGTCTACGGCAGTAATGGCCTGTGGGCTGGGGATTACTTTACATCTGTCTACAAACCACCCTGGTTCAGTGGTCTATGGCCCTTCCTGGCACCCTCCTACCTGCTTCATTCAACTCAGCCTGGTTGGGGAGTCAGGCGGCGGTGGCATCCCCCCATCCGTCTGCAGCAGGGGCTCGGGAGGAGATTATGCCTGAATCTGATCTTCCAGGTAAGCAGTGTTTGTGGAAGGAAGGTGCTGACCCTCACAGCAACCCCTTGTGATAGGTACTGGTGTCCCTAAAGGCCCCATTTACAGGTGAGGGGCCTGAAGTCCCAATAACAGCCTTACGCAGTAAAGCCGAAGTTAGCCACATTGCTGCACAGCCTCTCTCAACCATACACATGGTCATGTATGACAGATGGCCTTTGAGTTCAGTCGTACAGGGCTCAAGGAAACTTAGAAACCTCACTCTCCCCCGCTGCCTGAATCACTTGGGTGGAAATCGGGAGCCAGGTGCTCTCATGCGGGCTGTCCGTAGGGGCGGGAGCCCTGCTGCATGTCACCGAGCCTTGAGGAAGAAGGCCCATCTGAGCTGGCTGGGATCTGGAAGATGATGGACAGGCCAGGGGGGAGCCAAAGCACGCCTATTGTGAGGAAGGCAGTACATGGGGCTTCTGAGAACCAAACACCACCCACGCAGACCACAACAGAACACTAGCTGTTTTAGGGCCACGTTTCTTTCATTTTGCTTTAAAAAGACAGTGAAAACTACAGGGTTGGACAGGTAAGATGATTCAGGTCACATGAAGACTGCTGGGTAGAAGGGACATGGTTCAGTGGTTAGAGGGTTTGCTTAGCATAGGGTAGGGCCCCAGTTCAGCCCCAGCACCACTTAAAACTAGCTGGGGGTTATGAAGCACACCAGTAATCTCAAAACTCAGGAGGCAGAGGTAGGATTGCTGTGAATTGGATGCCAATCTAGGCTATGTAGTGAGTTAAGGACCACCCACAAATCCTGTTGAACGCCAAGTCCATGTCACTGAATCTAGAGCCAGCCCCAATTAAGGATGATCTCACCTTGAGATTTTTTTCCCCCTTAGGGTCATGCTCTATAGTGCAGGCTGGTCCTGAACTCACTATATAGCCCTAGCTGGCCTCGAACTCAACAGCAGTCCTGCAACAGCCTCCCAAAGGCTGTGCTGGGATTACAGGCATGCACTGCAGTTGGCTTTTCTTAATAGATTCTGCAGAGACCCTTTTTTTTTTTCAAGTAAGGTTACACTCACAGATACCAGGTATTTTTGGGAGACATCATTCTACTACTAATAGAAAATAATAGATGATGTTTAATAATCTTAAATAGAGTATTATGTTTGTCTGCAAAGCAAGAACTGATAGCATGTTAAACATGGGAGAACTGGTGGACTGCCCTACTTATGTCTAGCATGAGTACCTGCCCCTCAGACACATACTCCAAGAGAGGAAAGAATCAGATGAAAAGATGAAGAATAATTAAGAGAGATGGGTCCAGAATGTCCTAGAGAGTGGCCTCCTCACTAGCTGGGTCCTGTTTCTTGCTTCAGGAGACGCCAACAATGCCATCCCTCTCAGAGCAGCCTGCCCAGGGAATTCTGTGTTTTGTCTGAAATATTGTAAAAGTAGGTCAGAATTAAGGTGTGGCTAGAATTTGGATTTGAGTCTGCCGCTTGCCAATGCCTCAAACATATAAAAACATGCTGTATTTCTGTCACAAATCAGTGCATTCCAGGAAGTGACCATTAGGGAAACAACTGGAGTAAAATGCAGAAGTTGGCCTGAGGTCACAGTTCTAGCCAGAGAGGAACACGGCAAGTGCAGTCTGGGTCATAGTTCAGAGTAAGAATGGCTGACCTAGAGGGAAGACTGTCCATGACCTCTTACCCCTCTGGTTCCAAGGCCCAGAAGAGAGGGCCTGGCCCGTGCAGGGTATTCTACGAGTCAAATGAATAAGTGATTCTTCAGAGATGTAGGCAAGGAAGGAGAAAGGGTCAGCAGTCCTTTGTCATCAACAGTGGCGTCCTTCCTTCGTTTCCCAGCACCATCTAGAAATCAATCCAATGCTCCTGACACCAAGTTCCCACTTTGGCAGGGAACAGTAATGGTGCTGCTGATGTCCACTCACAGGCTTGTCATTAAGAGTCAAGCAAGTGAACAATGCGTGTAAAGAGACTTTCTTCATAGATGTTACGCTCTGCCATGTGTGCTGTACTAGCACATTCTGTCATTGTCATTAATATTTTTTTCCTCTCTCTGTGTCTCTACTGGGGCTTGAACTTAGGGACTTTGCACTAACCTACATCCCTATTGCTTTCTTATTTTGAGACAGCGTCTCACTAATTCGCTGAGTTGTTCAGGTTGGCTCAAACTTATAATCTTCCTGCCTCAGCCTCCCAGAGTGCTGGAATTACAAGCTTGTGCCACTATGCCTGGTTTCCTTTTTGAATAAAGTGTTGAGGGGGGGTGGTGCATACCTGTAGTCTCAGCCCTTGGGAAGCTGAGACAGAAGAATTGCCTTGAGTTCAAAGCCAGCCTGGGCTCCATAATGAGCTAAGGACCAGCCTGGACTACAGAGCAAGATCCTTTCAACCTAGAACCTTCTTGATACTCAACTTCACAGGAGGGGGCCAGCTTGAACAATGGTGTTAACTCCCCTCCCCCTCCTTGCTCTGACCAACCTTCTGGGGATGTATCAAACCTGGCGCCACCTCTTCAGCTTGTGGGAGAGAGGTGACATGAGGCACAATGCTCCCATTCCCAGGAGGCTTTCAGGCCCTGCTGTACTGCTCTTCCTCTTTGGCTCCTCGCTTTGGCAGTGGGAAGAGTAGGAGGAGGAGTCCGAGACGCACACCGACCTGACATTACGCTGGTATTTCAGCATCTAGAGTAGAGGTCACCGACTGCTACACCACCAGCTGCTCTCAGCTTGCAAATCTGTTTTGCCCACATAATTTTTTTAAATTTAAAATTGCTAATTGCCAGCACTTTAAAAACTGAAGATATTATATAAAAACTTGGTTTTTTGTTTTTGTTTTTGCAGGCTTTGGGAGTGGAACTTTTTGAAAACTTGGCGACATGGCCCACATGGTATGTGGCAGCAAAGGACGGGAGGCAGCACCTGTGTGCTTCTCCAGTTGGCTGCCTCTGGGCTGCTCACACCACATGCATGGTGTTCTTGTGGCCCACTGCTTAGGAAAGGCTAGGAATATGGGGCTGGAGGAATGGTGCAGCAGTTAAAACACCTGCCTAGCAAGCACAAGGCCATGGGTTCAGTTCCCCAGGACCACATAAACTGGGAGCTGTGAGTTCAAGGGCTACCCTAGGATACAGAGCAAGACCCTGTCTCAAAAGTAAAAAAGAAAGAAAGGAAGGAAGGAAGGCTAGAAGCAGACCCATGTATATCTAAAAGCTTATGTTAACAATGGAAAAAGATACATGCAATTAATCATGCCAAACAATGGGACTCAGTTATTTCAAAGTTAAAAAAAAAAGTTCCATCATGCAGGTAGGAGAAAAGTGCCAGCATTCCTGTCTGACTGTAACTATAGTCATTACTATGTTCTTTTTCCACAGCTGTTTTTGTTATTTTTTATGTTTGTTTGTTTGTTTTATGAGACAGGGTCTTGCTCTACAGTCCAGGCTGGTCCTGAACTCTCTATGTAACTGAGGCTGGCCTTGAACTCACAGCAATCCTCCTGCCTCAGCCTCCTGAGTGCTGTGCTGGGATTACAAGTGTGTGCCACCCCATCCAGTTGTATTACTTTTCTTTTTTTTTTTTTTCCAGTCCTGGGAACTGAACCCAGGGCCTTTGCACTGAGCTATATCCCCAGTCCTTTGTATTTTTGATTTTGATACAAAGTCTCTCTAAATTTCTAAATTTCTCACACTAGGCTTGAGCTTGTGATCCTGCTGCCTCAGCCTCGGAGAGTGCTAAAATTACAGGTATGCACACCTACCCACACTGTATTAATTTTCTGAGGCTGATATAACAAAGTTAATCAACGCTAGATGGCTTAAGCAATAGAAAAGTGGTGTTTCCCAGCTCTAGAGGCCAAAGTCTGTGATCACGTGTTCCCAGGGCTGTCCTTCAGCGGGCTGTGAGGTACGCCCGATTCCTTGCCTCCCGCCTCTCCCTTTAGGAGGCCTCTTTTATGAGTGTCAATATAATATACTGCTACCTCCAAGAGCCATTCATTGGAGAGGCAGCATCATATAAACATTTATGATGTGTGTTCATACCCCATATTCTTTGGGTCTGACACCATGCAACTTGTGGCCTTCCCCAAAGTCAAAGTCAACATGGAAGGTGAACGGTTTGAGTTGATTCTGGACATGGAGGCAGCCATGACAGTCCCACTGAAGACACACAAAACAAGTCTTCCGGAACATCTCCCCAGATGATGGCCAGACGACGCGACAAGTGTGTCCAGAGTGATGGAAGATATTTTGAGAGGGATTAATGGCAGTTGTCTTTTATTACAGTAATTGTTTAAAATTTAAACATTCATTGCATTTTTTAATCCTACCTTATATAACCTTGAACAAGTCCCCAGTCAGTAAAACAGGCGTGACAGCAATCACCTCAATCCTATTTCTATTCTTTTTGGGGGACTATAAGCAAAATTAGGGCAAGTTTCTTCTTTCAAATGAAAGAGCAGGAGGCAGGACAGAAACCCACCCGGGCCAGTCCCATCCGGGTCCATGCTTGGCTGATCCTGGGTCCTGGCTTTTGCTGTCGGAGCAGTGCCCAGTGTCCTTGTGCCACAGGCCTTCCTGATCACATGCACAGCCACTTAGCAAGCCATGTGCCAGCCCTGGAGTCCCCATTAAGATGCAGTTACCCTTCAAGGTTGAGTACAGCTCTTCAAGGCTGACTACAGCTCCTTCCAGCTGCTGAGAGGACTGCACAGCATCACCTGCTGCCCCAGGGTTAAGTATATTGTAAAAAGATCTCTGCTTGTCCTTAAATGTGCCTCTGCCATTAACAGAAGAGAAAAAAAAGGGTTTTCCAGCAGAGTGTCCTATTCCTTTTGTTAAAGTGCTACGCAAATGCCCAATGGGTTGGATGTTTATTACTTTTCTCAAAGATCCCAGGAGCATCCCCCACCTACTAAACACCAAGGCCTCTTCTCACTCCTAATCCCTTTTGAGCTCTCCCCAGTACTAAATGTACTTCAGTACACACACAAGGCCCTAATGCCTGGCTAATTAGGGGACAATCGCTTAATGAGTCTTTTGGAGTACAGTTCCTTTCAAAATAGTAGTTAACATTACTGAGTGCAGGTTTATCTCAGTACCAAGTACCTTAAGCTTCATTTTCTTCTTTAATCCTCACAACCCTACAAAATAGGTTGAATGTGAAAAAATGAGTATACAGAGGTGAAGCAATTTAAGAACTTAATTTCCATCTTTTATAGAGAAGGAAATAAGCTCAGAAAAGTTAATAAATAGGCTAATACTCATCTTTTTTCTTTTCTCTTTTTTGAGACAAAGTCTTGCTCTCTAGTCCAGGCTCATCCTGAACTCACCATATGGAGCCCAGGCTGACCTCAAACTCATTGCAATCCTCCTGCCGAATGCTAGGATTATAGGCATGAGCCACCACACCCAGTTTATGTGGTGCTAGGAAATTGAACCCACCGCTGTGGGTTTGTGAGGCAAGTGCTTTAACTGCTGAGCTATTCCTCCTGCCTCTAGCCTAGTATTCAAAATCCAAGCTGTAAATCAGGTATTCGGTCACAGGGACAGAAAAGTAACTAAGACATCCACGCTGGCAACTTTTTGATCTGAACAACTTCTGCAGCTTTAGCATGGTGGCACCCGGCCTAGGCAGTGTATTTTTCAGTTGTTTTGTGTGGGTGGCAGAAAGCAGCAAGCTGTCAGCTAGTGTGCGCACTTAGGCATTCTGAACTTAGCTTCTTGGAGGAAGATGAGAAGCGCCAGTCAGTGGTAGCATGTGGGAGCACGAGGTTCAGCCCCAGCACCACTAAAATAAAAAAGGAGAGGTGGTTGCCCAGCTCACGGTGTGGGTATGGAAGCCGCTGTCTCATCTTACTGTGCTTCCCGTGTGTCCCCAGAACCCCCAGTGCCTGAGCTGCCCACCAGGGGCCATCTCCCTACGCCTGAGATGGTGGGACAACGTGGGAGACTCAGTGATAGGTGCTTCTGTGACCGTTCTGGTCGCCACCTTCTCACAACTAGCTTAGAGCTTTAGATCATGGATTAGAGTCGTCCACTTGTCCGAGCTCCGGGGAAGGAACGAGTTATTTCCTCCAACTTTCTGGGTTTCTAGTGCTCGGAGTTTTTTCTTTGACACTGAGCATGGAATATCCCTAGGACAGGGCCGGAAGGTACCGGAAAGCTCAGCACTATACGCTTGCTTCCGAATTATCTACCATGCTTTTTGGTGCAACTCTGCGTTAAAGCAGGTTCACGTACAGAGTGAGCCAGTTACCTCTGTCCAGACACTTCACCTTTTTTGGATCTCCTGGCTTTAGGTTATAATTTTGCTGGGGTTTTTTGTTTGTTTGTTTGTAAGCTGAACCCAGAGCTTCTTAAATGCCAGGCAAGCGCTCTACCACTAAGCCAAACTCCAGCTATTTTATTTATTTATTTATTAGAGATGGGGTCTTACTAAGTTGCTCAATATGGCCTAGAACTTGAGCTCCTCCTCCCTCAGCTTCCTGAATAGATGGGATTAAAGGTATGTGTCACCCTACCCAGCAGTTTGCAGAATCTTGAAAGAAAAAGGTTTTTTGCTTTTTTCAAATTATGAGTTTCCATGGGTTTTCGCTTTTACAGAAATTGGTTTGAAACCTGAGGTAGTTTTAAATAAGAAACATAAAGAGACTGCCAAGTGCAGAAATCTGGGCACAAAACAAAAACTCCTTCGTTTGTAAGTTAACTGACATTGGGCCCAGAGGCACAGGCCTGTAGTGTCAGCACTCTGGGAGGCTGAGGCAGGAGGACTTCAAATTCAAGCCCAACCTAGGCAATTTACTGGCTTAGCGAAGCCCAGTCTCAAAAAAAGAAAAAAATTGGGCTGAAGGTGCAACTCAGTGTGGGGGCCCTAGGTGTGGTCCCCAGTACCCCCCAAAAAGGGAAAAGAATTAAAAGAAAGAAGAAATAAAAGGTTAGCTGACAGTAAAATAAGTTTGTCCACAAAATCGTATTTCATTCAGAATTCTATCACTTTGAACTAATTGTGCTAGGTTTCTTTTTTAGTCTTTTTATTTTTGTTATCTTGGTGCTAATCTTTGTTTACCCAGGTTCTGACATTTTTACTGTAGACTTAATTACTCCAGATGGTCTGTTCTTCTGTGTTTTCCAAGCAAACAAAGCAGGCAGGAAATAGGGGCTTCCTGAAAACAGTGGTTTCCGCTGTAATGGACTTTGCCTTTAGAAACCTATTTATCTTATGCCTCGTTTTCTTAATTATAATAGGTCTGTGACTTTCAGGGGGTTTGGATCAAATTAGATTTTCCCTTTTCTATTTAAGATTTAGGCCTTGTATTTTGCTTTTTGATTCGCTTTGTAATCTTATTATTCTTTCCCCCCCCCCCCCCACCTCAGACAGGATCTCTGCTCTGTAATCCAAGCTGATTCTGAATTTACTAGGTAGTGCAATACGGTCTTGAACTCATGGCAATCCTCCTCCCTTAGTCTTCCAAGTGCTGGGATTACAGGCACACACCACCATCCCAGCTACTTTGTGGTATTGGGGAATTGAACCCAGGGCCTTATAAATGCTAGGTAAGCATTCTAACTACGAGGCTACACCCTGAGCCCTGTAATCTTATTCTATTTTATTTAAATGTCTACCTCCTGTCTGACTAGATCCTTTCTCAGAACTACTTCTCCACACCTGGCCTAATATTTCTTTTTCACTCTTAGGTACTTCCTCTGACATCCCAGGGTGAATACTGAGCAGGTGGTTCACCTTTCTTTCCTCTGGGCTTTGCGCAGATGGGCCACTCCCAATTTTAGTGAGTCATTCAATAGTTGCCTCCCCTTTCAGCACTGCGTCTGCTGCTCTTTGAAGGACCTCTCTCTCTCTCTCTCTCTCTCTCTCTCTCTCTCTCTCTCTCTCTCTCCCTCCCTCCCTCCCTCTTTCTCTTTCTCTGTCTGTTTTTCCCCTGATGCAATGGCAAGAGGTCTAGAAAAAGACTGCCTTAAATATAGGGACCACTAGAATTCTTCCTCAATTTATAACCCAAGGCACTTGTAATCACACAACTGCCTTCCAGTACTGGCACTATCCCTCTGTCCAAAGTGGGGTACAGAGAACCAACCCAGATACTTGGAAGCTGCTTTCCTTCCTTCTTTCCAGCTGTTTGAGGTTTAGTTTGTTTAGTTTGGTTTTGTTGTTTTGGTTTGGATCTGGGATGTCCCCCCAGAAGCCTGTGTAGTTGGATGGTGTGCCTTACCTATGGATTCAATGTGCTGTTAAAAGGTGGGGCCTGGTAGGGATGGAACCCAGAGCCTAAGCCACAGAGGCAAGTGTTCTACCACTGAGCTCTAGCCCGCTCCTGAGTATTTGTGAACTGGGTGATTCATTTTTTTATTATTGTGCTGTAGGAGTTCTTTGTACATTTTGGATAACAGTCTTCTATTGGATATTTATTTTGCTAATATTTTTTCCCAATGGGTATCTTGTCTTCTTGTACCCTTGAGACATTTTAGTTCTAATCATTCTGCTTATCTTTCACTGTTTCCATGCTGGCCAGCTAATCTTAACTACGAACAGATACAAACCATAACACTCTACTCTAAACAACATCAAAGGAGTAAAAGCATAATCTCCTTTGGAAAACTTTGCAGAGAGAACCCCAGGTCACGCTGCTCATTCAGGGCTGTCTAGTGAAGTGCTTCCCCCAAGTTCAGCCATCCAGGAATTCAGGCAACTGCAACTGTGATTCAAGGAGAGACCAGGCTACTTCTCAAATTGATGGCAAACTTTGATATCATCCACATGATGCTGGCTTTTCGGGCATGTAGAATACAAGATTTGTGGAGGCTTCCATCCAGATTTTTTTTAAAAAGTGTTGAATAACAGGCCAAAAAAAAATGTGTGACAGGGTTACAATCCCTGCCAGAAGCTCTTAGGGGACAATGCTTGAAGCTGTGAGAATGAAGCAGAAGCTGCAATGGAAATTTCAAGACTTGGAGATGCCAGGAACATGGAATATCTGCTGAAGAAAGCTGTAGACAAGTGAATTGATCCATCCCAAGAGAAAGACCATGTGGGCTGCAATGACAGGGTTGGGGCCACCCAACCCCTTTGGCATTCACAGTTGCCACAATATGCCCTGACTGTTGGACATGGAGCTACAAGATTTATTGTTTGCTCTGGTGGCTTTTAGTGTTGTCTTGATCTGATTTCTCTCTATCCCCTATTCTTCCTTTTTGGAATGAAAAGCTTACTTTGGGCTCTTTCATGTTGGAAGTATTTAACTGTCTTTTTGATTTGCACAGAAACTCCCTACGGAGATTTGCCTTGAGTCTCAGAGGAGACTCTGGACTTGGACTTTTCTGCACAGCTGGAATGGTTAAGACTTTGGCAACTCTTAGAAATGAAGCAGATGCTTTTTTGCATATTGAGATAAACATAAGCTTTTTGAGGGACAGGGATGGAATGTTATGGGTTAGATCTAAAATATTCCCTCACCAAGATCTCACATGTTCAGAGGTACAGCTTTTGGAAGATGAATGAATTATGGAGGAACTATATGGATCAGTGACAAATTCATGTGCTATTAGGAGATGAGACCTGGGGTGGAGGAGTAGGTCACTGGGGATGTGACCAAGAGGACTGTCTTCTCTCCCTCTCTCCCTCTTTCCTTCTGTTGCCTGGCTGCCTTAAGTTGAGCAGCCAGCTTTCCCCAGCCAGGCCCTTCGACTGTACCATTTCTGCCTAGGAGCTAGTCGATCATGGACATCTGAGTTAAATAAACTTCTCCTACTCTAAGTTATGGGTGTTGGGTATTACAACCCAGAGACAAGAAAGCTAACAAATACAAAGACATAGAGAATGTAAATAGTAATTTGTATTGAAGAATAAGGACACATTTATATAGAAGAATTTGCAATCCTCATGCTTCTGCCTCCCAGAATGTTGGGATTACAGGCCTGTACCATCAAGCTCAGCTCAGACTAAGTAGTTTAAGCAACAGAATTAACTTTCTCAGTTCTGAAAGCAAGAACTCCAAGATCAGGAGTCTGGCCAGTTCACTTTCTGGGAAGGGCACTTCCTGACTTGGAAACAGCTGCCATTTACTTATGTCCTCACATAGCCTCTGCTTGGAGCATATTCAGGGAGAGGGAAAGAGAGAGAGTGTGCTCCTTCTTATAAGGAAACTAGTCCTATTGATCAGGTCCTCAGTCTTATAAATTCTTTTAATCAGAATTACATCCTTAAAGACTCCATCTACAAAACCAATATGAAGTTAGGGCTTTAGCATCCCTGCCTCCCTGGGACACAATTAAGCCCATAGCACCCCCTATTCATCCAGGATAGGCTGTGGTTCTCCTCCAGATCTTATTTCCAAATCTGGGGCAGCAGATCAGCCACAATCTTCAATGCTGTCTTCAATGCTGCCGAGGAAATGTGCGCTGGCCATAAAAATGGTGTCATCCAAAATCAGAAGTATGCTGTGACTCAACTTGAGGCAATCAGGAACCACACCTGGATTAGGATTTGGGAACCACACCTAGATTGGGAATTGAGAACCAGCCTGGATTAGGGTGTGAGTGATTTGTGAGCCAGCAAATGAGGGAAGAGCACCCACCCAGTTGTGGGAAGTCCAACTGGGACTCCAATGGTATAAAAGGAGGGAAAAAGAAAGATTGTTACTGCTTCTTTCTCTGGGAAAGCTCTCACCTTTGCAATTATCTATGACGCTGACTTGCTACACACTGCAGATCTTCATCACAGATTCTCTCCAATCTCAACTTGCACCTGTCTGCCTGTAGCCGATCATCAGTCACCAATCTTCAGTCTCCAGTCTTCACTGTTGTTCTTTGGACAACTGAGATCCACGGGAGACTCTCACTGGCTGTCCTGCAGTCCCAGGTGAGTGTTCTGCTTTGCAGTTGAGCAGCCATCAGACACTCCAGATCTCGCATGTGCAGGCTGCCATCTTGGACTATCTCTATCCTCAAATTTGTAAGCCTTCCTGATAGATCCTTTTTGCTATAGTTCCTGTAAATTCTGCCTTTGAAAGAATCCAAACTAATACATATGCCATCATTCACTGGCCAGAATTAGTCACAGGGACTTACTCAAGCATGTAGGAGCTGGAAGTTGTCATCTGAGCATATTCCCAGAAGGCAGGAAACAGGAAATACTTGGCTTAAAGTCTTAATAAGCACCATAAGAGAATAAATGACACTGATGAACCAGCAGGCTCTTTGGCCTAAAATTATACATGTGAGAATTGAGCACTGATACTCATTTGTAGCAGCACTATTCATTATAGCCAATGGGCAAAAAACCCCTCAAATATCCATCAATGTGTGAGTGAACAAATAAAATGTAGTATGCACATAATTGAAACATTATTCAACCTTAACAAAATGAGACAGGCATGGTGATGCACATTAGTAGTCCCAGTTACTCAGGAGGCTGAGGCAGGAGGACCTCAGTTGGAGGCCAATGTGGGCAACTTAGTGACACCTTGATTCAAAAAAATTTTTAAAAGTCTGGGGATGTAGTTCAGCAATAGAGCATTTGCTTCATATGTGCGAGTAGACCAAGAGAAAAAAGGAATAAAAATGAAAAAAATTAATGAAATTCTGGTACATGCTACAAAATAGATGAATCTTTCTTTCTTTTCTTTTCTTTTCTTTTTTTTTCTTTCTTTTTTTTGTGATAGGCTCCTGCTCTGTAGCCCAGGCTGGTCCTGAACTCACTATGTAGCCGAGGCTGACCTTGGACTCACGGCAATCCTCCTGCCTCAGCCTCCTGAGGGATTACAGGCATGCACCACCATGCCCAGATTATGTGATGCTGGGAAACTGAACTCAGGGCCTTGCACTGCAAGGTGAGAGCTTTAACTGCTGTGCCGTTCCTCCAGCCCCAAAATAGATGAATCTTGAAGATACTATGCAAGTTGCAATAAGACTGACATGAAATAACAAAAATTGTGTGATTCCATTTATATAAGTTACCTGGAATGGCCAAAATCCTAGTAAATAGAACAGAAAGAGAATAGTGGTTCTCAGGGGCTGGAATAAGGGGAGAATAAGGAATTAGTGTTTAACAGGTACAGAGTTTTAGTTTGGAAAAGTGAAAAAAGTTATGGATTTGGATTTGATGGTGATAATGGCACGTTAGTGAATTAATGAGTGCCACTCAACTGTACCTTTCCAAATGGTTAAGGTGGCAACAGTTACATTATGTATGATTTACCATCATTTGTAAAGAAGAGATAAAACCAGGCAATTTATACTCACTTTAGTTTAAAAAATTGAGAGCAGAGGAGTCAGAAAGATAGATAATAAAATATTAAACGTGTGCAGGCCTGGAATCCTAGCACTCTGGGTGACTGAGGCAGGAGGATTGCAAGTTCAAGCCCAGCCTGGGCAATTCAGTGACTTAGCAAGACCCTGTTACAAAATTCTAAAACAAAAAATGAGACATGAATTGTCATGGCTTGGATCTGGAGTGTCCCCCAAAAGCCTCATGTGCTTATAGATACTGTGTATTGTTGGGAGGAGGGACTTGGCTGGAAGAGTGGCTGCTTGGGGCTTGACTTGGAGGAGTGTGTGCTGGTTCCACCCGTCCTCCCAGACTAGTATCTGTTCTGCCATGCTGTTATGCTCTGTCCATGGAGCCTGGTTCAGGCTCTGGCTCTAGCTACATCCCATGTGATTCCATCATTTTCTAGCCATCCACCCATGAACGGACTGAGACCTTCTGAACTGTGAGCTAAAGCAAATCTTTCTTCCTAAAGTTGTGAGTGTCGGGTCTTGAGTTATAGTGACAAAAAGTAACTAATAGCCTAGTATGAAGGCCTGGGTTCTATCACCAGTACTGAAAAACAAGCAAAAAATAAAATAAAATAAAATAAAATAAAGACACTATGCATAAGAAAATATGGCCATCTTATCAGGCAATGTAGACTTAAAACCAAGAGTATTACTAGATCAAAGAAGGTGTTTTATCATGATTAAAAAGATCAACTCATCCAAAAGACATTCCACCCTAAATGTGTATGTACCTAACAAGAGAATTTCAAAATACTTGAAGCAAGTCAGTCATAGCAGGACACATTACATTCCCAGAACCCAGGAGGCTGAGGTAGGAGGATCATGAGTAGGAGGCCAGCCTAGGCTACACAGTGAGACACTGTCTCAATTAAATAAATAAATAAATAAATAAATAAATAAATAAATAAATAAATAAAATAAATACTTGCAGGGGCTATGGACATAGCTCAGTAGTTAGAGCACTTGTTTAGCATGCATAAGGCTCTGGGTTCAATTCCCCAGCACCACATAAAAATTGGCAGGGCACGGTGGCACATGCTTGTAATTCCAGCACATGAGAGGCTGGAGCAGCACTGTGAGTTCAAGATCAGTCTGAACTTCATACATGAGTTCAGGACCAGCCTGAACTACAGGGCAAAACTCTGTCTCAAAAATACATACATACATACATACATACATACATACTTGCAGCAAAAATGGATATAACTAAAGGAAGAAGTAAAGAAATATGCAAACATCAAACATACTTAGAGATTTTAACACCTTGGTCAGCAATTGATCTGACCAAGTGATCCAATAAAATTCAGTAACACTAATAGATAAAAACCATTATAAACAAATTTCACCAACTTGACCCTTATGTAAATACACTTCTAACTGCACACAGAACACTTGTTGAGATAGACCACAAGCTAGGCCATAAAACAAGTTGACAAAATTAGAAACCAAACTGAGTATGTAGTACATGCCAGTGGTCCTAGCACTCTGGGAGACTGAGGCAGGTGGATTGCAAATTCAAGCCCAGTCTGGGCAATTTAGTGAGACCTTGTCTCAAAAAACAATAAAAATGGGCTGGGATATAGCTCAGTGTGAAGGCTCTGAGTTCAACCCCCTGTACTGCAAATTTAATTAATTAATTAACTAACTAAAAATAAATTAGGAATCAGAGCAGGATGTGGTGACACAAGCCTACAATCCCTACACCTTGGAAGGCTGAGACAGAAGTTTGAGTCCAGCCTGGGCAACTTAATGAAGACCATATACACAAAAATTAGAGGTCAATAATAAAAAGACATCTAAAACAGAGGTCCCTAACGCCATGGCTGCAGCGGGATACCAGTATGTGGCCTTCTAAGGACCGGACTGCTGGACAGATGAGCAGAAGAAGCAGGAGGTGGACCGTGAGTGAAGCTCCGCCTCTTGTCAGAGAGTTCCTATTAGGTTCTACTGTCCCTGCTGATTGACAGGAGGCGGAGCTTCCCTCCCCACTCCCCTCCTGTGGCTGCTCGCCATTGCAAAGCTACCCTCCAACAACCTGCTGCAGAACAAGTACACACACACACACACACACACACACACACACACACACACTCCACTCCCCTCTCGTCTTTGGAAGAACGATCTTCAACAAAACTGGTCCTGATGTCAAAACGCTTGGGGAAAAAAATGTTGGGGACCACTGATCTACAGAATCCTTCAGTATTTGAAAATCATACAATATACCTCTGAATAATCTTTGTATCAAAGGGAAAAAGGACGAAGGAAATTAGAAAATAATTCAAAGTAAATAATAATGAAATATATTTCAAAACTTACGGGATGCAATGAAAATAGAAATTTGAAGGTATTTCTAGATTAATGCTCACAATAAAGCATAAAGATGTAAAGCCAGTAATCTAAACTTCCATTTTAAGACAAGCACACATGCGCACATGTAGAAAAAAAGGAAAAACAGAAGCCAGTGGGGGTGGGGCTGGAGGAATGCAAGCACAAGGCCCTGAGTTCGACTCCCCAGCACCACATCGGCCGGGCGTGGTGGCGCACAGCTGTCATCCCAGCACTCAGGAGGCCAGCCTAGGCTCCATAGTGAGTTCAGGACCAGCGTGGCCTACAGAGCGAGACCCTGCCTAAAAAAAATCAAGAACAAAAAAAATGGTGGGGCTTCCTACCCAGACGAGATTGATTTTTTCCTATTTTCTCTGCCAAGTACAGTCATGTGTTGGTGACTTGGGCAACGCCTGGGAAGTGGGTCACTGGCCTATCTCCTCACGGTGTGACCATCACAGATGTGCTTCCGCAGACCTAGGCGGCACACACCCTGCTCTGTGGCGTGTGTCCAGGCCACTGTTATAAACTATTGCTCCTCACACCGTATGGGCAAGATGATGCAAGAGAGGTGGATGCAGCAAGGAGAAGGTATGAGGCTGCCGCTAGTGCAGCACGGCATATTACAGTAAGAGAAACTTAAAATACAAGTGGATAGAGTACACTCTAAAATAATAATAAATGGTGCGGTATAAAAATTGCATACATCAGTACCATAGTCGCTCATTATCATCAAGGGCTAGGTACAGTACCTAGTCATATGTGCTAGACTTGTACGTGACTGGCAGCTTAGTGGATCTGTTTATACCAGTGTCACCCAAATACGTGAGTCCTGTTTTGTGTCATGACAGCTAGGACATGACTAGGACGTAAGATTTTCAGATTCATTGCAGTATTTCGGGACCATAAATGATAAATAATACCCATCTTTGACCAAAACACCACACAGAACAGGGTTACACAGCTAAAACCCTAATTACTATGGGATATTGTGCCACATCCTTGTAGTACCAGCACTCGGGGAGTTTCAAAAGATGGAGGATTGCAAGCTCAAGTCCATTTTGGTCAATTTAACAGCAATTTAGCAAGACCCTGTCTCAAAATTAAAAAAAGCGTGGGACTGGAGGAATGGCACAGCGGATAAGGCGCTTGCCTTTCACTAAGGCCCTGAGTGTCCCCAGCATCACCTAAAGCTGGACATGGTGGTGCACACCTGTAATCCCAGCACTCAGGAGGCTGAGGCAGAAGGATTGCCATGAGTCCAAGGCCAGCCTGGACTCCATAGTGAGTTCAGAACCAGGACTAGCCTGAGCTATGGAGAGAGCCACTGTCTCAAAAAAACAAAACAAAACAAAACAAAACTTACCAGGCCTGGCAGCACAGGTCTCTAATCCCAGCACTCTAGGAGACTGAGGCAGGAGGATTGAAAGTTTGAGCCCAACCTGTGCAATTTATCAACATACTGAGACTC
The DNA here is from genome assembly GCA_004027205.1 of Ctenodactylus gundi. Classification (NCBI taxonomy): domain Eukaryota; kingdom Metazoa; phylum Chordata; class Mammalia; order Rodentia; family Ctenodactylidae; genus Ctenodactylus; species Ctenodactylus gundi. The sequence continues at coordinate 110,395 of PVKB01002369.1, forward strand.
TGTCTGAAAATACAAAAAATAGAAAGACAGACAGACCAGGCTAGGCTGAGCACATAGGTCAGAGGGTAAAGCACTTGCCTAGCATGTATAAGGCCCTGGGTTTGATTCCACCAGTACTACATAAAAAATTAGTGAGGCCTGGTGGTGCATTTCTGTAATCCTAGCACTTGGGAGGCTGAGGCAGGAGGATTGCTATGAGTTCAAGGCCAGCCTGGGCTACATAATGAGTCCAGGACCAGCCTGGACTACAGAGCAAACCTCTGTCTTAAAAAACAAAACAAAACAAAACAAAACAAAACAAAAGTGGCTAGGAAGTGTAGCTCAGTATGAAGGCCATGGGTTCTATTCCCTAGTAACACATACACAAAAAAAATAATAAATCTGGAATGTAACTCAATGCAGAAGTCCTGAGTTTGAACCCCAGTTTTAAAGAAAGAAAGAAAGAAAAAAAGAAAGAAAGAAAGAAAGAAAGAAAGACTCTGAGAGGTATGAGAAGTAGAGAGAAGAAAGACAGCAGACTGGCTAGGGGTCGCATCTGAAGGATGACACAGTGGTGAGCTTCCTGGATTTTCCTTGTGACTCATATATCTCAGACTAGATGCTGGAAAAGCCAATGGAAGCAAACAAGCAAAGAAGTCCCAGGGGAAACCCACTCTTTCTAACCAACAACTAGAAAAGAGAAAACTCAGCAAGACCGCTTATAGGAAACAGATTCCCTCTTCCTGCCAAACACTGCAGAGAGAATCATGGTCCTTCTGCCATCCGTCAGCAAAGGCCGAGCGAGGGAACCTGGACTTGCACCCTCCGTAGAAAGAAGCATGACACTTCTTCCACTCCCCCTCCTCCGAGGGTGGTATCCAGAGACCTAGTGGAGAACCAGGATGTCATTGGAAAGGAGTGCCAAACCTACATGGCGTCAATGGAGACACACTCCACTCACCCCTCCCCTCCTATTAGTGAAGCCTGAGTAGGAAGCTGTGAAACTTCCGCTATCATCCAGTGGTAACAGTGGTCCTCCCTCCACCCATGTATTGGCCACTTGGGGAGCAGTGAGGAGCACCTGGCCCAGCCAAGATATTACCCTTGGCTGAACTCAGTTTGTACGGAAATCACAATGTGTCAAAGGGCAGCTCTGTTAGCGTTAACCGCCCAGGCTTGTACAGCAGCAGCTGCCAGGTCTTTCAGGACTAATAGCCCTTCTTGCCAGGAGACCGAGTGGCAGGCCTCAGGGTCTCTTCTGGCCACCATGAAGTATTCTTCATTGCTTTCCAGTGGCCTTGACTACCAGCTATTGCATCAGTGTTACCAGCTGCAGCCAAGCTTGTTATTACTAGCTCAGCATGAGCTACTCTAGATGGAAATTCAAAACAGGCAGGAAAAAAACTACCTAAAAAGTTAGAACTTTCAAGGGAAAATAGTGCACTGACTGACCCATACTGACCTCTGGAAGTTGCTTATAAATAGTGGTCGTGATTAGGGACCTGCCTAAAGAGCGCTGCAGAGGAGCAGCGTGACCCAGAGGACTGCAGGGAGGCTCATCTGTGACAGGTCTGTGACCAAAGGCTGCTGCCACCAAAGCAAAATCTCTCCCTGCACCCAGCCACAAGGCACCTGGAGCAGCTGTAGCATAAAAGTTACTTTGGGAAGCATCTGTCTCCTCCTCCCTGTCTCTGACCTTCAGTCTCATCTCCTTTAACAAAGAAACACTCACATACACTCAAAGAGAAGTTCTGCTAAAGCAGAATTAAGAAACACTTAGAATCTCATGACATAATATCCCCAAATGTCCAGGGTATAGTGCAAAATCACACAGCAAGAACCAAGGAAGTTCCAAGTTCAGGGGGAAAATGACAGAGGTTAGCCCTGAGATATCACCCATGTTGGAATTCCCTAGGGAGGATTTTAAAGCAGCCATCCTAAAAATGATTCCAAATGCAATTACAAATATGCTTGAAACAATAAAAAGAAAAGAAATTTTTCCACACACAAAAGGAAGTTATATAGAATCACCACATGGGAATTTTAGATCTAAAATAATAATAATAACAATAATTTGCATTAAAAATACCTTCAATGATGGACCCAGGCCCAGTGGCACAGCCTGTAACTCCAGCACTCTGGAGATTGAGGCAAGAGAACCACAAGTTCGAGCCCAGCCTGGGCAATTCAGCAACTTAGCAAGACCCGGTCTCAAAAAAAAAAGGGGGGGTCGGGGGAAGGGGGCAGCCAGGAATGCAGCTCAGTATGAAGGCCCTGATCATGGATTCCAGTAACACGCGCATGCACCCACACAAGCACACACACACTCTCTCTCTCACACCCCTCAATTCAACAGCAGGCCAGATGATTTCATTGTTCTGTCGGTCAAGGTTCAATCAGAGAACTCATGTATGATAGAACCCATATGTAGTATGGCGCTCATTCTAAAGCTCTGACCTTACCTAAGGGGGAAGCCAGCTAGGCAGTCTGTGAAGCTGTTCTGTGCCTAGTTCTGCACTAGAAGTTCTCAGAATAGGCAATAAGGGAAAATGTTAAAAAACAAAAAAAGCAAAAATAAATACTGAATGCTGTCAAAACTGATCCAGCACTCGGGGATTGATACCTATGTGGCCCTCTTCCTACCTCAGCTCAGCCATTGGAGACACTTTGCAGGACAAGCATGTGCCTTTCCTCACAGACAGGAACCTAAGCTTGGCCTGGAAACTTCAGAGGCTGAGGGAGGATCTGGCCAGAGCTGAAGGAAGCAGGAGTCTAGGGGCTGCCCAGAGCCAGCCAGGTGGGCCAGCAAGTGTCAGTGTGTGAACGGGTTGGAATGGTGCCTTGGTCCTTGTCTCAGCCTTTCCAGTGTAGAAGGAAAATGGCTCATAGTTCACGATCATGTCCAACTGACACCCAAAATGTCTCAGTGGCTCAAGCTAACCTTAAACAGGGCAGAAAAGAGACCTCTGGGAAATAGCTCTGACTCCCTGCATACCTATAGTGACTGGCTTATTTCAGTCCTATCAAATATATAAGGATGAAAGAATACCAGTGCTATATAAACTTGCTCAGAAAAATAGAGAACATTTCCAACTTACTAATATTTTATGAGGCCAATTTAACACTGATACCAGAAACTAAAAATTGGGAGCATACCTGAAAAAATGCTGGCTCGCAAGTGCTAAGCACCCGAGTTTGATTCCTCAGCACCATATAAGCTGGGCATGGTGGCACACACCTGTAATCCTAGCACTCTGGAGGCTGAGGCAGGAGGATTGCTGTGAGTTTGAAGCCAGTCTGAGCTCCATAGTGAGCTCAGAATCATCCTGGACTACAGAGTGAGATACCGTCTCCAAAATAAAAGTGAACTAATAATCCTAAGGAAAATAGATGGAACATTCTTAATACATCAGTATATTAAATCCAGCATTTTAACTCATTGTGATCAAGTGAGGCTTATCCCAGGAGTACAGTTCAGTTCACTGTTAGAAACAAAACAACCCAGTCCAATAGTGCAGACCTGTAACTCCAGCACTTTGGGAGGCTGAAGCAGGAGAATCACAATTTAGGACCCAGCCTGGACAATTTACCAACTTAGTGAGACCCTATTTGAAAAAAGGGGATGGTAGGCTGGGGCGTAGCTCAGTGGTTAAAGCACTTGCCTAGCATGTATGAGGCCCTAGGTTCAATTTCCCAGCATCACATAAAAATTAGCCAGATGTGATGGAACCCACCTGTAATCCCAGCACTCAGAAGGCTGAGGCAGGAGCGTTGCTGTGAGTTCAAGGATAGCCAGGGTTAGCTTTGCACAGTGGCAGTAGCCAATGGGGTTTATCCGAGGCATGATTATTGCTAAAAGGACAGGCTGGGTTTCATAGTGAGTTCAGGACCAGCCCAAATTACAGAGAGAGACCCTGTCACAAAAAAAAAAAAGAAAAGAAAAGGAGAGGTAGGCTGGGCATGTGTTCAATTCTCAGTACTGCAAAACAAAATAAACCACGGGGCTGGAGGAATGGCACAGTGGTTAAAGAGCTTGCCTTGCAAGTGCAAGGCCCTGAGTTTGATTCCCCAACACCACATAAACCATGCATAGCGGTTCATGCCTGTAATTGCAGCACTCAGGAGGCTGAGGCAGGAGGATTGCTTTGAGTTCAAGGCTAGCCTGGGCTACCTAGTGAGTTCAGGACCAGTCTGGGGTACAGAGTGAGACCCTGTCTTACAAAAAATATAACGCTAGTTATGTGTTTTCTTTTGTTTTTTTTTTGTTTGTTTTTTTTGTTTTTTTCTTTTTATTTTATTTTATTTTATTTTATTTTATTTTTGAGCCAGGGGCTTGCTCTGTAATCTAGGCTGGTCCTGAACTTACGTTGTAGCCCGAACAGGTCTTGAACTCAGAGCAATCATCAAACCCAAGGTCACACGCATGCTAAGCAAATGCTGTAGCCACTGGAAGAGATGCGCCCCAGTTCCATATGTTTTTAATTTCTCTGATGCACCCGCAATTGGTCCCCGCACTCCCACAGCCTACTGGTACCAGGCCTCCAGGTGGAGAGATGTACATGCCAAAGATCAGTCATGAGTGCCAGCTCTTCTGGGAGGTCAGCCTCTCCTGACGACCCTGACAGGTCTGGCCAGCACTGCCCAGGCTGGCTGCTGTGTGCCTCTGTGAAACTGAGTCTGTAATCCAGATGTGCGACTTCTCCTTCAGCCTCGTGACCCAAACCCTAAGGCTTTCTTGTCACATTTTATCCCTGCTCCTACAGCATAGAAGATGTAGACGGCTTGAGTGGAGGGACACAGTGGCCACGGTGGAGCAGGTGGGGGGAACCCGGGGCACAGGGGTCTGTGAGTCAACTGAGCTGGGTGTGGAGGGTGGGCTGGGTGGCTGGGGTGGCCCCTGTGCCATACAGCCACACTCAGTTGTGCTACTACCTTGTTTAACCTGCCCCTTACCCAGGGCCATTCTGCTTTTGAATCCTTCACTGTGAATAAGCCATCAAGTTCAAAGGTGACATGTCTCCCCATTCAGTTCCACCTCTGCCCTGCCCTCTAACCAGCAAATGTTGGGATATGGATAACAAAGCACAGGGAAGCTTAGCTTTCAGAGGGTTCACCTGCGTACACGTATGTGATGGGAGGGACTGGGCAGGTTTAGGAACCAAAGGATACTAAAAGCTCCGTAGGCAAGAACTGGGGAGTAAATCTGTTCCTTTCCCCTTCTTCCTCTCCCTCCAGATTGCCCCCAATAACTGCCTGATGTGATAAAGAATATGGACACTTTATTCCACACCACCCAAGCTACAGGCAAGCCGAAGACAAGGAACAGGAACTCAAGTGGCCCCAAATCCTGCTTTGCTCATTCCCTGAAGTGATGAAAGTCAACCTGTTGAAGGGTGGGGGCAAGGATGGGATGTAGGAAGATGTGTGATCATGACTTGATGACGTATTTAGGTCTACCAGCTTAGGAATCCACAGTGGATTCCTGGGTAGTTGAGCTGTCCGAGGAGATCTGGCTCAGGGGTTCTTGCCTGGGATTGGGAAATCCGCTACAGAACACAGAGCCACAGGGATCGTTCAGTTGACTCCAAAGTTTTTTATAGCTGTAGTAGCAAAGGACTCCTGGGAAAGGACAAGAATAAGGGAGGGGAGAGTGGAGAATGGGAAGGAGAGTGACAAGCAGCGTGAGGCCAAAGGAAAGACAAGGCCCCAAGAAACTCCCCGTTCCCTCTGCCCTTTCTCTGCCCTGACCCACGCCTCTCCCCTCCTCCCCCAGGACTCTCCCAGCCACTCACCACAAGTGAAATACAGGATAAACACCAGCCAACCGATGAAATAGCTCCAGCCGATGGGAATGGATACATTTTTCTTCAACTCAAAGATCCAGAGGTTAATAGGGAACAAGATGAGGGTAGAGAAAATGAGGACAGCTGGGAGACAGAAAGTGGAGGGGTCTTATTCTCCCTCAAGAATCTTCCTGTCTGCTAAGCTACAGCCACGAACTACAACTCCCAGGACCATGGAGTCCACGATCCCCGTATCCCATGGAAATCAATCCCTCTGCCTCCACCTTTCCAGCTTTCAGTTCTCTCCCTGTGGCCCCTCAAGCCCCACACCACCCCAAAGAGGAGGGAGAATCGCCTCAGAGGATATGGCTTAGGAGAACTAAGGTGCTTTTCTAGAGCTGGGGGGCACCTTCACAGAAGCTCATGATCGTCCCAATCAGCATAAATGATGGCCATTTCTTCAGTTGGGGCAGGTAAGGCAGCTGCAACCAGGCGGAGAGGACAAGGCCCAACCCTAGAGTCAGAATGAAGCTCACCTCTGCCGCTCCAAAGACTGGCTGCTCTGTCCATAGCTGAAAACGGTCTGAGAAAAATGACGAGACAGCACAAGCTCAGGATTCACGAAAGACGACACATAATGCATACAAATGAGCCAATGTGAGAAAGTGTGCAAGCCCACTCGTCATGAAAGAAGGGCACTTTGAGACAGTGCTAGTACTCTTGCATGATGGTGCACGCCCGTAGTCCCAGCACTCGGGAGGCTGAGGCAGGAGGGCTGCTGTGAGTTCGAGGCCAGCCTGGGCTCCATAATGAGTTTAAGATCAGCCTGAACTACAGAGAGAGACTCTGTCTCAAAAAAAAAATCACTAAGTCGAGATCCTTCACATGGATATTGCTTGATAACTCAAGCATATATTAAAATGAAAACCCTGGGCTGGAGGAATGTCTCAGCAGTTAAAGCGCTTGCCTAGCAAGCTCTAAGTACCCGAGTTCGATTCTCCACCACCACGTAAAGCTGGGTGTGGTGAGACATGCCAGTAATCCCAGCACTCAGGAGGCTGAGACAGGAGGATTGCTGTGAGTCCAAGGCCAGCCTTAGTGAGTTCAGGACCAGTGGGGCTATAAGCAAGATCCTGTCTCAATCAATCAATCAATCAATAAAATGAACACCTTAACAGAAAACATGGGCAGAAGGCCTGAAATGTGATCTCAAAGAAAAAATACAAATGTTGGGGCTGGGAATGTAGGTCAGTGCTAGAATGATGTCTAGCAAGCATGAGGCCTGTAGTTGGATCCTCCTCAGAAAGAAAGAAAAAGAAAAGAAAGAAAGAAGGGGAAGGATTAAGGGAGGGAGGGAGGAGGAAGGAAGGAGAATGTGGGTGTTGGCAATATGGGAGCTGATAAAGGAGGCTCACAAGTTTGAGGCCAACCTGGACGGCATAGCCAAATTCTATCTAAAAAAATAAGGGCCTGGCATGATAGTTCATGCCTGGTATTCTTACACTTTGGAAGGCTGAAGCAGGAAGGGTTACAAGTTCTGTCCTAGCCTAGGCAGTTTAATGATTTAGCCACTTATCCTGTTTAAGATTTAAAACAAAACAAAACAAAACAAAAAACACCTGGCAATACACCTCAGTGCAAAGGCTCTGAGTTCAATTCCAAGTATGAAAAAAAAAGTCTACAAACATATTAACTGCAAATCAAATGTGAATTTTTAAAATTACAAATTTAACAAAAATCAAAATAAAATCAATAATACCTAGTAGAGTATTTGGAGAAAAGAGGAATTCAAATATAATACTGGCAGGTAACACTTTCTGGTGAGTAATCTGGCACAAAATATATAAAAACATGTAAGTTATTAGGGTCCTTTGATCTACCCATACTGCTTTTGGGAATTTATGTCAAGGAAATAATCAGAGATTTGCACCAAAATCTTGACACAAGAATCTTCTTTACTGAGATATTGATGTTTTTGACAAGCTCCCAAATCTGCAAGAAATTTGTAAACTAAAATCTAGCATACTCATATATTGGATCTTTGGGTACTCAATTAACATGGGGCTAGGGGTGTAGGTCAGTGACAGGGCACTTGCTGGTTGCAATTTAGAAAAAGACAGAAGAAAGAAAAGAAGAAAGAAGAGAAAGCAAGAAAAACAAAAGAAAGAGAGATAAAATACACAATAAAAGAATGAAAGTAAGTCAACTGTTGGGTGGTCATGGTCCATCCTGCATTTTATCATATCTGAGAGGAAATTTTAGGCAATTTTTATTTTCTTCCTTAAAATGTCTTCATTTCCCACAATAATCGCTACTGTTTTTAAGGAGAAAATTATATATTTACATATTCCAAGTTAACAGTCATGTCTGGTAAAGATCTAGTGAAACAGCATTCTCACACTTTGTTAGTAGAAGTACAAATCACTGTGCTGATTGAGCTTCCGAAACTGAAAACCTGAAATTCAAAGTGCTCAAAAATCTGAAACTTTGAGGGCTAGCCTGATGCTGCAAGTGGAAAATTCCACGCTTGATCTCATGTGATGGGCCCCAGGCAAAATGCAGGTGCACTAAAATATTTTATAAAACTACGATCAAGCTCTAGGTAGTGGGGTACATGAAACATAAATGGAGCTCATGTTTAGGCTGTAGTCTCACTGCCCAAATAATTCATTATGTACATGCAAATACTCCAAAATCTTAAAAATAATAAAAATCAAAACCAATTCTTGTACCAGCACTTTGGGTAGGATATATACAACTTATATAATACTTTTGAAAACAATATGGCAGCTGGAGGAATAGTGCAGTGGTTGGAGTGCTTGCCTAGCAAATGCAAGACCCTGAATTCAATTCCCCAGCACCATATAAGCCAGAAGTGGTAGTGCATGCCTGTAATCCCAGCACTCAGGAGGCTGAGGCAGGAGGATTGCCATGTCTTTGAGGCCAGCCTGGGCTACACAGAGAGTTCAGGGCCAGCCTGAATTGCAGAGAGAGACCCTGTTTCAAAAACAAACCAAAAAGAAAAGAATAGAAAAGGGGGAAAAAAAAAAGAAAGGATGGAAGGAAGGAAGAAAGAAAACAGTATGGAAAGTTTTATTAGGTGCCTTAAAATATTTAATTCTGTAAATCCATCTTAGGAAATCTATCCCAAAGAATAATAAATACAGAAAAAAGTTAAACAATTTAGTAAAACATTTTTTTTTTGAGACAAGGTCTCCCTATTTAGTGTCAAACTGGCCCTGAAAGTCACAGTCCTCCTGGCGCCATCCTCTTGAGTGCTGGAGTTATAGATGTGTACCACCACACCTAGTTCCCTTTTTTCTTATTCTTTCTTTCCTTTCTTTTTCATTTTTTTTCCAGCAACAAATGAGACCTCAGGCTCACACATGCTAGGCACGTGCTCTGCAACTGAGCCACATCTCCAGCCATACCTTTTTTTTTCTCCAGAAGATGAAATTGGAAATAAATTAGGTGTCAATGTGTATGCCTATAATCCTAACATTCTGGAAGGCTGAGGATGGCAAGTTCAAGCACCGTCTGAGCAATTTAGCAACTCAAAGAGACTCTGTCCCAAAATCAAAAACAGAAAAGGGCTAGGAATGTAATTCAGTGTGTTCAATCCCCAGCACCACACACACAAAAAGCAAATGAACAAATGGAGACAGGCGTCCAAAGCTCTAGTTTCCTCCAGGTGGAGCAAGGAAGGGCAGTCCCTAAGAGAGGAGGGACAGCATGACACAAGACTCAAGAGAAGCAATGGGACAGCTGCGAGAATCCAGGTAAGAGACAAGGAAGCCAGGTGCAGAAAATGGGATGGATCTGGGGCTCAGAGCTGTGCCTGAGAGGAAAGGCCTGGGGCAGACGCAAAGGGAAGGATAGGGCAATCCAGGGAATCCTCTCAAAGCTCTGTCAACCTAGAGAAAGCAGACCCTTCTACCTGCCCAAGGAGCTACCTTGACTCTTAGGCTCTAAGCTTCCAAGCCCCTCATATATATTTTTAGAAGCATGGACCTGACTGGGTTTTTTTGTTTTGCTTGGATTAGTTTGATCGTTTTGGTGGTACCGGGAATAGAATCCAGAGCCTTCACATTGAGCTACATCTCTCTCTCTCTCTCTCTCTCTCTCTCTCTCTCTCTCTCTCTCTCCTCTCTTCTCTCTTCTCTCTCTTTCTCTCTCTGAGGCAAAGTGTCCTTAAATCCCTAAATTGCCCAAGCTGAGCTAAAACTTGTGATCCTCCTGCCTCAGCCTCCCAGAATACAGTAATTACAGGCCTGCACCACAAGGCCCAGCCCTACTTCTGGGTCTTACGCAAAGCAGTGACATTTTCCAATTGGCCATGAAAATCCCTTTGGCCAAGATGGAGAAGGAATGTGAGCCTTAGAAGTCTCAGTGCCATGTTGTAGGCAAACTGGAAGGAGGGACAAGAACACCCAGGGGCAGTCACAGAGGACATGGCAGGATGTAAGCCGGGGGAGGTGAAGGGCTTACCTTGCCAGCTCTCTGAGCTCAGGCAGTTACCAGCATTACACATGTACCGAAGCCCCACAGACATGACGTGGACCAAGCTGTAGATTCTGTTGCTGACGTGGGCAGGGCAGCGCTGATAGAAGCGGCTCCCAGAGGGGTGGAGCCATTTCTCGGTGGAAACCATGACCAGCAGCAGGATGAAGGCCACCAGGCTAAGCCCTGAGGCCACTATCTGTACCTTCCTGTGGGAGCCACAGGCAACTCCGCACTGAGAAGGCAGCACAGAGCTCCTGCGTACACCCTGGGGCCACTGCTTGGCACTGTGGGGAGAAGCGACAGGTCAGCAAGTGCTGACCCTTTGCCCTGGCTGACCTCCTCAGCTGGCCTCCCAGCCCACTCTGTCCTTCCAGGTCTCCAAGCGGCTCCCTTTGTCCCCGTGATCCCTGGAGCGCTCTCTGCCCCTTCTCCCCTCCACCCATCTCCCGCTCCCTTGCCAGACTCACTTGTCCTTCATCTGGCTCTGATGAGACAGAGAAGTTTCCATCCTAAGTCCTGACTTCTAGGAAGGAACAGGAGAGGGAAGCACCTTATCAGGCACCTGAGCTGAGGACCCAAAAGAAGCCTGAGCCCCCAACACGTTCAGCAGGGCAGGGCCCTAACTGCCATGGAATATTCCTGAGGCGCAGGGGGACAGGGGAAGGGGCCCACGGCTCTGGCTCCAGCCCTCTGTACCAACTGCTCCGCAGACCCTGGTCCAGATGCAGATGAGCTGCCTTCCTCCAGCCTCTGACTCCTTCGCCTAGGGTCCCTAAGGGTCCTCTTTTCCTTTCCTGTTTTCTCTGCCCTAAACCCAACCTCAGATGCTCACCAGTGGGGCAAGGAAAGGGGAAGCAGCATGGCCTCACGAAACCCTCCTCCTCCATTGGTCTTTGGATATGTTTTCCAAAGATGTCTTGGACCTTCCCGTGGCCTTCCCTAACTCCTTTCCCTCTCCCACACCTCTGCTTATTTCTGGTTGACAGACACCAATGCCTTCCATCTTCTCTTTACCTTTCTTCCTTTTTCTTTTCAAGCAGGACAGGAAGAGGAAGGACCTAGGGAAAAGATGATTCTTCTAACTTCCCATTTAAGTGACAGAAAATAAATGAGCCACCTGGTAGCTCAGTCACATTGGCTTCCAGCCCCAACCTCTGGAAATCTCATGAGGAGAAAGCCTTTTAAACCTTGGGAAGTGAATTTGAACCCCACCAGAACTCATTTCCTTTCTGAAGATAGTGATGTGTGTAGGTAAGAAATTGGGTTTAAAAGAGTCAAGGTTACCATCTAACCCCAGAAAGAATGGGGTATATCCAGAACTCCAGCAATTCATGCAGACCAATGCTGGGGTAGGGGTAAAGGAACCCTCTTACACTGTGGGGATGTAAACTGATATAGCCACTATGGAGGGCAGCATGGAAATTCCTCAGAACGCTGAAAATAAAATTCCCTTGGATCCAGCAATATCTCTTCCGGGAATATTTCCAAAAAAATTTAAAACATCATATAGGAGAAATATATGTGTATCCATGTTCACAGCAGCACGACTAACAACAGCTAAATTGTGGAAGATGCCAAAATACGCATCAACAGACCCATGGGTACATAAATTGTGGTACCTATACACAATGGAGTACTACTCATCTGTAAAGATGGATAGCTTTGAATAGGATAGGATGGATAGGATTACTGTGAGGTTGAGGCTAGCTTCGGCTACATAGTGAGTTCAGGACCAGCCTGGGCTGGTGCCATACAGCTTCTTTCTGCCTCAGTTTACTCATCTACAAGATTTGTCTTGCAAACTTGGCCTGAGTATCAAATGAGATAATGAACTAAACACACCCTACTGCCTCATAGGAAGTGCCCGGAAGATGGTGGTTGTTGATGTTAACTGACCATTTTTGATTGCTTTGCAGTCTTCCACAAGCAAACAGGAAGGAACAAAACCACAGAGGACGAGTCCCAGCAGGCATTCTTGCCTACTGGCCGCCTTGAAGGACAGAAATGACCTCAAGCTGGCTTAAGCAAAAGAAGAGTTAACTCTGAAGCTAAGGTCGCATGTGCAGCTGGGCCTTCTCCGACTCTGGTCTTCCCTCTTCCCTCAGACTCTTGCCCATTCTCCGCAGACCAGCCCGCTTCTCTGCTCTTGTGCTGTTGGTGGGAAACATGGCCCTCGCACCTGAGCTGCACATCTGCCACCACAGAGGAAACCTCTCAGTCCTACATCTAGACAGGACAAATGTCATCTTTACAACAACCAGCCATGCCAAGGGCTTGGGCCAAGGGGCTGGGCCCTAAGATGCGAGGAGAGTACAGGGCCTATGCGGAAGGTGGCTTATACACAGCCAGATATCATCAGAGTTTCTTCCTCGAATCCCTTTTTAGTTTTTCCTGGAGTTTCTAAGGGTTTCTCATAACAAACAGTTCTTGCAGAACATACAACAATGTGAAAGAATCCTGGAAATAGGAGGTTTCTGGAAGAATGTAAGTCCTGGAAGATTGTATTATTTAAAAAGATACATTTTCATAGAACTTGTAAACAAGAAAAACAAAATGTAGTCTAAGCACACGTGTATTTATGGTTGCACGGTATTCTTAAAGAGCAACAAAAATAAACGCAAATATCGTACAGTGGCAACTTCTCAGAGAAGGCGGGAGTGGGCTAGGGAGGGTTACACTGGCACATACACGTTAAGCATCATCTTGCATTTTATATGATAATCATTTACACATAACATTGATTTTATATAATCCCACGAATGCCTCAAACGCTGTTTTTCAAAGGTAATTAAACACAGCTCAAGACAGGAAATGTAGCCAGGCCCAGTGGTACAGGCCTGTAATCCCAGCACTCCGGGAGGCGGAGGCAGGAGGATTGTAAGTTTGAGCCCAGCCTGGGCAATTTAGCAACCTAGCAAAAACCCTCTCAAAAAAACTGTGTGGGGATGTAGCTCAATGTAAAGTCACTGGGCTCAATCCTCAGCACCAAAAAGAAAAAAAGAAAGAAAGAAAGAAAGAAAGAACTTGTAATCTCAGTGATTGCAAACTCAGCAGTAGAAGATACTTGTGTTTACACACAATGTATAAGGTAAACATTCTTTGCTGGGCTTCAACTCATTGTCAACAGATAGACAAAGCACGAAAAACTCATTATGTCTACAGAAGTAAGCACAGCAGCATTGAGACTGCCCGAACAGAAACCCAGAGGAGGTAAACTGGAAGGTGAGAGAGGACAGCCTGAGAGAACCGGCAGGAGTGGAGGTGGCAGAACCGATTCCTAGCTTCCTCGCCCCAGGTTGGGACAACTAGGGTGTAGGTCCCATAACAAGAGCTGGCGACGTTTCCTGTAGGAGTCTCTGTGAGTCATACAGTCGCTACGCAATCTAGCTGTAAGAGCACAAAAGCCATGATACAGCATATGTAAATGAATCCAGCGTGGCTACCACAGTCTGCCCACCCCAGCATTTTACAGTCTGCCAGAGTTCTCCAATGGGGCGCAGCTTCAGGGGCCCTGGGGGTAGCTGGTTGTATATCCTGTATCAGCTTTCTTCTCCTCCTTCTCTCGCTTCCTTGCCTTCAGTATTATGTCCTGGGGTCACCTCCCCAGTAAGTCACTGCATTTGCATCTTTGACTTGGAGTCGGCCTGGGGGACAGGGGTGTACCCATAGGAAAGCAGGTGGGAACTATTATCCTCACTGTTTTTCAGAAGCAGAAAGAGGCAGAGTAACTTTCTCAAGCTCACAAAAATAAAAAGGGATAGTGTCAGCATTTGAATCCAGGCAAGTTCACCTTAGAGCTTGACCAGGTTTGGTGGTAGTATTTACAACTTAGCCATACTGTGTCGCAAACAAAAGGGGGTGGGGATGGGTGGAGGAATACCACGGTGGTTAGAGCACTTGTTTAGTGAGCACAGAGCCTTGGGTTCAATTCCCCAGCACCACATAAGCTGAGCATGGTGGTGCACACCCATAGTTCCAGTACTGGGGAGGCTAAGACAGGAGGATTACTGTGAGGTTGAAGCCAGCTTGGGCTACATAGTGAGTTCAGGACCAGCCTGGACAAAAGAGCAAGACCCTAGCTCTAAATAAATACATTTTTAAAGTGGGCTAGGGTTGTAGCTCAGTGTGAAGGCCCTAGATTCAATCTCCAGTACAAAAAAAAAAAAAAAAAAATACCTCTGGATGTATTTAATAAAGGAGGACAAATGGTCAGAGGAGAGAGGATCCTCTTGTTGTAAGGTAATATCTCAGAGACCACCACTCAGGACAATTGAAAGTCAGAAGGAAATTCTTTATTAGCCGGCCAGCGACAGTACACAAGGAACTAGCCCAATGAGTACAGCCTCTAGCCTCTGATTTCAGAGTTTTTAAAGCAGGAATACATCCTGTTTAACACACAAGATTTTGGCAGCAGTAAGCAAATTACAAAAATGTAAAACAAAAGCAAGTTAGTACACGCTGCTAGTTTTCCTTCACAGCTGAGTCTAGCCCAGGACTTTATTATCTTGGCAGGTGAGTAAGCTATGTGAGTTGCTACAGGGACAAAAATGACTGCCACAATATGGCGTCGGGCTGGTCAAGCTACACGCCACACTCACACCCAAGTATAAAAGGAATTCCCCAGAGCAGTGAGACACGAGGATGTACTCCTTGTGGACTGCCAGGGAAGCGCCGTGTTCCCAGGGAAGAATGATCATGGCTCATGCAGGCAGAAGGGAACTTGGGCAGCTTCCCAGAATAATCTCACGGCCTGAACATAACAAGGAAGCAGCAAAAGCCCACAGACAAAGGCCATGGCTATGCCAGCGTAGCCGTATGTCAGCATGACCAGGGCCCTGGGGCGTCCACTGACATGATGTGCCAGAGCACTGGTAAGCAGAGGGAGGGAACAGGCTGTGTTTTGTTTTTCAACTATATTCATTAGGAAATGAGAGTTCTAATTCAAAATTTAAGTTAAAATTTTTTGGTAGTACTGAGCACAGAGCCTTTGCACTGAGCTACCTTACCTTATCACCCCCCTCCCTACTACCTCTCTCTCTCTCTCTCTCTCTCTCTCTCTCTCTCTCTCTATATATATATATATATATATATATTTTTTTTTTTTTTTTTTTTTTTTTTTTTTTTTTTTGAGACAGAGTCTTACTCTGGAATAATTCAGGCTGGCTTCAAACTCACAGCAATCCTCCTGCCTCAACCTCCTGAGTGCTGAGATTACACGTGTGCACCACCATATCCAGTTTATGTGGTTCTGGGGAATCAAACTTAGGGCCCTGGGCTTACTAGGCAAGTGCTCTAACCACTTGTGCTATTCTTCCAACCCCATCCCCTGTCCATTTTTATCTTTGGTTTTGAAACAGGTTGTTTTGATACAGCTAAGTCATTAAGCTCCCCAAACTGGGTTTGAACTAGCAATCCTCCTGTATCTGCCTCCCAGGGTGCTGAAATTTCAGATCTGTACCACTAAGCCCAGCTAAGCTAAACTATAAAAAACAAGGATTGTGTAATGTCCCGGACATCTAAGTTTGAGACTAAATCTGCAAAATTTTAAAAAGTTTTATACTGAACATGATACCAGCCTAGGAAAGGGAATATCTTTCTCCCCTGTTCTTATCTTGCTATGTTGCCTGTCTTAGTTACTTTTTCATTGTTGTGACTCAATATCTGACATCACAAATTTAGGGGAGGAAAGGTTTATTTTAGCTCACAGCTTCAGAAGGTCACAGTTCATTCAGGGGCGGCCGGCAGCAATGGAAGTACATGGCAGAGGCAGAGGTGGAGGCAGCTTCTCACGACATCACAGACAGGAAGACAAGTTGAGACTAGTCCTCCAAGCAAGGCGTGCACACACACACACACACACACACACACACACTGAGGATCAAACCCAGGCCTCCAAACTGAGCTACATCTCAATCCATTTTTGATACTTTGATTTTAAGACTGAGTCTCCCTAAATTGCCCGAGCTGGGCTTGAACTTGTCATCTTCCTGCCTCAGCCTCCCCGAGTGCTGGGATTAGACTTGAGGCCCCAGGCCCAGCTCTGTTACTTATTCTGACTTCTCCTTCTTCATTTAAGGATGCACACGTACTTTATTGGCCAAAAGCACTGAAGTTTTATGCTGCGATCAAAGCTGGTATTTAGCTATTTGCTAAGCCTCAACGATACGCGAGGCATTGTTCTCCCACGATCACTCCCATTTGGTCTGTATTCTGGATTTCTCATATTAGAGAAACCATGCACTATTTAACCTTCTGAACAAGAGATCATCTTGAAATCATAAAAGAAAATTTGATAGATGCTTTCCCAATCAGACCTCATTCTTCAAAAGGTCTGCTATTACCAATAAAGAATTGTGAACCTGAAAGGAACCTTCCTGCCCACTAAGTACCCGTGATAAATACATTTTATCCAAAAAAAGGAAGAGCTGAAGGAAGGGTGAAATATCCTTTATAGAAAATTATATTATAAAATCATTGTCATATGAAGAGACAGAGACAGTAATAATAGCCAGTGATCACAGGAGAAAAAGATTAGAGCTATGTCAATAACATTATAAAACAAATTTACTTTTCTGGGGTTTTATGTTATTTACTGTATTTCTGGGCTCTTTTTTTAAAAAAACAAATGCTTTATTTTTTTTCTTTTTTGTTCCAAATAATGCTCTGGGGGATGGAGGCACAGCTGACTGGTTAGAGCACTTGCCTAACATGCACAAGACCCTTGGTTCCATCCCCTAGAACTATATAAAACATAGCTGGCTATGGGGCTGGCGGAATAGCTCAGTGGCTAAAGCACTTGCCTAGCAAGCTCAAGGCCCTGGGTTCTATCCCCCAGCACCACATAAATGGGATATGGTGAGGCACATCCGCAATCCGAACACACTGGACGCTGAGGCAGAAGGATTGCCATGAGTTCCAAGGTCAGCCTGGGCTCTGTAGTGATTTCAGGACCAGCCTGGACTACAGAGACCCTGTCTCAAAAAAAAAAAAAAGAAAAGAAAAGAAAGAAATCAGAGTGCTGGTTCTTCCTCTCCAGGTAGCAGAGAGCAAATAGCCTCCCAAGCACTGGGATTACAGGTATGCACCACCATGCCCGTCTTACGCGGTGCTGGGCGTTTGAACTCATGGCCTTGACCTTGCTAGCCTAGCACTTTTAATGGCTGAGCTATTCCTCCAGCCCTTGATTTCTTAAAGAGTCTTTCAGGGAGGCGTTTCACTACCAGGGCTGGCACTGTGCAGGAGGAGAGCACTGAGCCCTACCAGAATAAAAGCAAGGCTCCTAGAGCCCCAAGTGAAGTGGGGTTTGATGGTCTATAGGAAACCAGGGTACTGTCTGGGCTAGGGGGAAGGTCAGGATGGGGGCCATATTGGAGGGATGGGGCCAAGGTGGGCCTGGCTACCCTTGTACTCTGAGGGGCACTCCTGGTCATGTTGGATATTCTGCTAGACTTGACCTGGTTGGAGGCTATGTCAGGTGTTATTGTTGGGTTTTTGATTTGGTTTGGTTTGGTCAGTTTGTGACCACTGGAGGGATTATATCAACCTGAAGTGATTAGGAAATGCCCAGGGTAGATGGAGAGAAGCCTTCTGAGATGGCCAGAGAGCCAGCCTTGCAGAAGGGCTTGGATGGGGACGTGGGAGGTGGGCTACAGGGAGAGGACAGTGGTCACCCAGGAGGCTAGACGTGACTGTGGCAGAGAAATTGATGCCTGCAAGAGGTGATTCAGAGAAACAGGAAGCGAATCCAGGATCAGCCAAGTCACCAGATGCCAACTGGAGCACCGCATTCCGCTTTCCCATGCCATTTCCATAAGCTTCAGAGTCCAGACCCTCCAGGGTTTCATAAACATTTGAGTCACCCCAAAAGGGTAAAGGGGCTCTCAGATGACAGAAGCCACCGCCGGCAAGACCAGAAATGTGCAATCCCTTCCTTCCATGGGAGCCTGGGGCTTTCTTAGTGGCAGGCCTCCAGTGGAGAGAGAGGGGCTGGGAGGAGGCCTAAGAGCATGTGTTGCTTCACATCTGCCCCCGATAGTCTTGAAGGAGCATTTGCAGCAGTTCCGCCCCACCACCCCTGCCATTCCTGGCCTGCGGTCCCCTGGTTGCCGCTTTCCCCAGACCTTCTCCTTCCCACCGCTGCTTTCTTCTTGTTAGCTGGGTTTCAGTTCAAATGGTACCTCCTCCAGGGTCTCTACTACACCACCACCTCCCTCCCTCTCTCTCTCTCTCTCTCTCTCTCTCTCTCTCTCCCTCTGCCTCTGCTGTTTTTGTTGTTTCTTTGTTTTGTTTGAGACAAGGTTTCTGTCTATAGTCCAAGCTGGTTCTGAACTCACTATGTAGCTCAGGCTGGCCTCAAACTCATAGCAATCCTCCTGCCTCGGCCTCTTGAGTGTTGAGATGACCACTACGCCCAGCTAATTTTTATATTGTGCTGGAGGACCCAACCCAGATTTTTACACATGCAAGGCAAGCTCTCTAACCACTGGACAGTGCCCACCAGCCTGTTTTCCTTCCTAGTACTTACTGCTATCTGATTTTAGTATGTGTTAAATGATCAATTGTCCTCCTCTACCGATGCAGTCCTAAAGGACAAAGAACTTCTCTTTCTCAACTCTGTAACCTTGGATCTTAGAACAGTGCCCAGCACATAGAAGGGACTCAAGCAGGTGGATCTCATGGTTTGGACCTGGAATGTCCCCAAAGTCTCATGTATTCAGATGTTGTGGATTGTCTATGGAACCATACGCTGTTGGGAGATTAGGGCCTGGTCTGGAGGGGTGGATTGCAGGTGTGTAGATTGGATTACAGGCGTGTGGTGGGGGCTTACGACATCTTCCACACCTGGAAGGGGCAAACACTGAGCCTGGACCAGGGACAGATCACTGGGACAGGCCTGGAAGGATGTATAAGCTGCCGCCTGCCTTCCTCATGGGACCACACTCCATTTGCCTTGACTTGGCTCTATTAGCAATGTCGTGAAGAGCTGCCTCCACTTCTGCCAAGTACTTCCACTATCGCCGGCTGTCCGAGTGGACTGTGACCTCCTGAAACTGTGAGCTAAAATAAACTTTTCCTGCCCTGATTTGTGGATGTCAGGCCTTGAGTCACAGCAATGAAAAAGTGACTAAGACAGTGGAGAACTGAGCTAAATGGAACACGGAGATGCTTTCCCGGTCAGTCAAGGTCCCATACCGCTGACTTGCTTTCCTTCTGTCCTTTTCACTGAATTTTCAGCCCCTCATGGACCCAGACATGGCTGGCCCCACCCTGCCTTTCACCCTAACCTGCAGGTGCCCCCAAACACAGAAGCTGCAAACCCCCCGCCACCATCCCTGCCACCTCAGATCTCTCGGGAGCTGTGAGCCAATACATTATGGCCTTGTACCCAGTGTCCACTCATCAGTGCCCAGAGAAGCTGACCCTAGCTCGACACATTTCCAACCAGCCCCACCCCCTTTAGAAAGCCACATTTGTGGGCCAGTGCTCCTTTAAGCACACAGTGTCCTGAAAAGCCTCAAAACAACTCCATCAACATTTATTGAGGGGTTTCCACATGCAAGACACATGAATCTTCGAAGTCATGCTCATGCCGAACACCAGCGTTCTTTTCCTTCTGAGTCTTTTTCTTCTGGTCTGTGTGGCAGTTTCTGTCCTGGCCAAGATGCAATACATGACACGAAGGAAAGGTGGGATGGCCCAGAACAGGGAAGGCTGTGTCCCAGACATGGGTCCCCACTTGCCAGCACCTGTCCATTCAGCCATTTTTGACCCTTGCTTCTCTGGCATCGTTGGAAAGGGACAGTTCCTCATCCAGAAGCGGGTGCTTCAGCCTGGGCAGCAGCTCCAGCTCTCCACTCTCTCCCCATGTGTCTGTGTGAGGATCAGGACACAAGCAAGACGCCCAGGTGAGAGGCTCACCAGCCAGCCTCTGATCCACAGCTCCCATTTCTCCATCCAGTGAAGGATCCAGAGTGCTTGCAGCCCAAGACTGAGGCTGGCCACTAGTGATAGCTCAAGTTGGGAAATACGCAGCAGAGATGGAGGCCCGGCTTTGGGGGACGGGGGTGCAGGTTGAGCCCCAACTACTAGCCATCTGTCCCTTGGGCTTCTCTGCCAGGCAGCTTGATGGCTCTGTAGCATCACACTTCGACTGTCATTGAACCCTGTTGTCAAAGAGACCCACAATCCAGAACTTTCGTTCCTAGCCTGGCTTCTGCCTGCCAAGCTGCAACCAGAATAATCTCTGGAGCTCAGACCTAAGGACTTTCTCATAGAGGACAGCAGGAGAAACGGGGGATGCGAGAAGTGGAACATTTACTCCTGTGGGCAGAGGGTGCTACCACACAGCCGCCATCTCAGCAGGATCACCCTCCCTGATCCATACATACACAGCTGCACATACACACACAAGTAATCGCTCAAATCCTCTGAGATGCACACTCTGGATTCTTGTAGAAGATGGGAAATGCCTGGAGATGGCACAGGAGGTGCCCCACGAGCACAGTGCAATACTTCTAGGACTCCAAGGGCAGGACCAGTGGTTACTGTAGAACCAAGCACAGTGATAACTGGTCTCCTGCCCATCACCATCTTCATTGGCTGGACAAGTCCCTGCTGGTCCATGTTAGAATGGCACTTTTCTTCATTGCATCACTCCTAAAACTGCCTTAAGCCAGCTGTGTCTTCCTTGGCTGTGAGCACAGTGGGGATACTCAGTGGCTAATGGCTCAGCCATCTTGGTACTTGTTGTACTCTGTACTTTGTCTTGGTCCCAATTGGCCACACTCTCAAGCCACCCTCATTCTTTATCGCGGTAGACTCTGACAACCTTCCTGTCCTAAAGCTCAGTGGTTACTGGTTACCACTAGAGGTAGTGTTTCCACTGAATCCAACAGATGGGTGGCTGGTTTCTCTCTGTGTTCTGCAGCCAGTGTCCCAACCTGTGCCTCCTCCCCAGCCTGCATTAGGGGGGTGTGTCACTGGGGGTTCCTGAAGAGGGCCCCACAGCCTCCAGAAATCTCTGGTGCTGACGAAGGTGCTTCCTTCTTTGATGTTCCCCTGTGACTTCACACACCAACTGGGCAGGGAAGGCCCCAGGAAGGCCCTTCAACCAGCCTAGGAAAGAGAGACCAGGGGCCCAGGTGAGACAGGCAGAGAGGTCAGATGAGGAGGAAAGGAAGGCTCATAGAGTCTTGGGCCTTGGGACTCATGGTGGGTGGGGGAATTCGTGGCTGAAAGGAATGCTGCC
The DNA here is from genome assembly GCA_004027205.1 of Ctenodactylus gundi. Taxonomy (NCBI): domain Eukaryota; kingdom Metazoa; phylum Chordata; class Mammalia; order Rodentia; family Ctenodactylidae; genus Ctenodactylus; species Ctenodactylus gundi. The sequence continues at coordinate 131,908 of PVKB01002369.1, forward strand.
ATTTCCAGGGTGACAGCAGCCTCAGAGAGGCTCTAGGTTATTCTTCTGGAGCCCAACAGGGGATGATCATGTCACTCAGTAAGAGGCAGAGATTTTTTTTATGCGTGGTAGTAATGGGAGTTAAATTCAGGGCTTTCACGCTGAGCTACATTCCCCAATACTTTTTAAAAATTTGAGACAGGATTTCACTTAGATGCCCCAGCTGGTCTTCAACTTGTGATCCTGTGATTTTCTTGCCTCAGCCTCCCTGAGAGCTCGGATTGCAGGCTCATGCTGCCGCGCCTGGCTAAGGACCTTGCAAGGACTCACAAAATCTGGTCGCTGCTACCTCTGGGCTACATTTCTTCTCCTTTCCTCTTTTCTGGCTTCCTCTAACCAAGCAACCTCCCTGCAGTTAGTTCCTCCCTCACCCCACGGCCTTAGCACTGCCTTCTGCCTTCTACCGGGACACTCTTCCCACAGACATGTGCCAACATTGCCCAGCTCCATCCCACTCACCTCCACCCGGCCTCTCCTATGACAGCCACCTCATCTTCCTTGTCTGAAACTGTAACCCTGAAACTCTGGGCCATAACTCTGCTCCATCCTTTCTGTCACTGCCTTCCAACACACTGTGTATAATGGACTTGTTCACCACGTTATCTTACTGCTTGGCTCATCTGTTAGAACGCAAACCCCAGCACCAGGTGTCACCCAGTGCCATGCACACCGAGGATCTGGTTTGATTCCCAGCATTACCACCACCTCAAGGTGCGGGCAGGAAGCTGTGTGCCTCGCGTTGACAGTGCTCAGAACGCTGCAGGTGCCTAGTAAGTAGTAGTTCAATGAGGGCCGGAATCTCTCACCTTCCGGACCCTTGTGCAGGTGCTTAGTGGGAGCCCTGGTCTCCAGATCCTGTCCGTCAGTTTTTGTCGGTGAAGATGGCTCTGAACACAGTTCCTGAGAACACTCTGGTAGTGGGCAGGGGACATTATGGGGAGATTCGGATTCTTTTCCGCTTCCTCCCTCCTTTTCCCAGTGGAACTCCCTGTTCCTTCCCTCCTCCGCACAGGGTACTCACCACAGTCCTCGTAGATGGTGTCTGGGGAGCAGGGAAGGGGCCCCGGGGTAGGGAAGGCTCCCAGCCAGCGCTGCATGTCTGATCTGGTGGGAGTAGAGAGATGGGTCACCGCGGGGCCAGCATCCCCCTGGGGGAGGCAGGTTGCACAGGGGCTGGCGGGACCTAAGACTTCAGATGAAGAGTCCCCAAGGTAGGTTTTTCACTGGCAGTGGCTTTGCACGCTGCGGGTAAGAGCTCTACCAATGAGACAACCAGCAACCCACCCTCACCCCCTCCAGCCCCCAGGTGTTTTTTAGACTCAACTCACAGAGAGGACGCTTGGAGGAGCCGGTGGGTAGGGCGCCCCTGGTGGTTGCTGAGCAGGGACAGCCGGAACGTAGGGGGTCCCGATGGGTCCGGAACCTGCTGGGCCTGCACCAGGGAGCGATGGGCATAGTCCAGAACCTGCAGCCGCTGCCCACTGCCCGGGGAAGAGGGCGTTCAGAGGAGAGCGGGGTTGGGCTGGAGACCTGAGCCCGGGCGCTCTCCCCGGAACCCACCTCTTGGGCTGAGTGATGAGCAGCAGGTCACTGAAGAGCAGCAGGCAGAGGGGGGTGAAGCGGGGGCGCGAGGTGAAGAGCACGCCCCCCCTCCGGCACCCTAATTCCGTCAGCTCGCCCTGCAGCTCCAGCCGGCGCGACCAGGAGACCAGCGGCAGCGCCTAAGAGGAACAGGAGGCTGTAGCTTCCCGGCGTGGGGGACGCCTCAGGAGGGGGCTGGGCAGCGAGCAACCTTGACTTTGTGGAAGCGCAGCCGCTGGGTGAGCCGGATCAGCTCTTCCGTCTGTTTCATGCGCCCCACCTCGGCGCTGCAGCGCTCGATGATCTGCGGAGGGGAGCGAGTCACCCCAGCGGCGGCTCCCGCACCCCCTCCAACGCCCTCCCCACCACCTGGCCCTCCCAGCCTCCTCTTCCCCCCCTCCCACCTTGCTGATCGCACCGAGGGCCTTCTGGGCATTCTCCTGGCGGCTGGACCCCTCCTCCGTCTGGCGCAGGATATTCTGGGACAAAGAGGAAAGAGAACTGAGCCCCGGAGCCCTGGGATTCAGACGAACCAGGCTCACAGCGCCCTGCCTGGCTGTCAAAAGGCTTAGTTTGGGGTTCTCTGGGTTACAGGAGCTGCTTCAGCGACACCCAGAGACCTCACGGCTTTCCGGCTGCACAACCTTAGCAAGTCATGGCACTTCTCTGAGCCTCCGTGTCCCCATCATAAAACGGGGATAATACCCACCTACTCTATAAATGGCATGGTTGTGAGAAAAAACTTTAGATGGTCCTTGGCAAGTGAATGCTGAAAAAGAGGGCTGCTATTATTTTAATAATTACCAGCCACAACCACTGATGCAAATAATATGGCAAGAAAATCAATAACGTCTGAGAGCACTTGACAGCCTGGGTTCAGTCCTCGGACCCAAAGCAAAACAATGTCAACCACAAAAGATAGTGTTTGGATTTTCATTTTCTCTTCTATAAAACAGGGTATAAAAGCTGGGCCCAGTGACACAGGCCTGTGATCCCAGCACTCTGGGAAGCTGAGGCATGAGGATCACAAGACAGAGCCCAACCGGAGCAACTTAGAGACTTCTTATTTCAAAATTTTAAAAAAGAGGGGGGGGTGGTGAGTGATGATACAGCTCAGTGTGAAGGCATGCGGGCCCTGAGCTCGATGCCTAGTGCCACAAAATGATAATAATATAATAGTAATGATGGTGATAAAATAGGGTAAATAATAGTTTCCTACACTCACAACTGCGGGTGAAGAAAAGCATGCAATAGCACGTAGATCCACGCCTAGAGTGACAGCCGTGATTATGATTGGTATCACTGTTATGGTGTTGCCTACACTAGAAATGGACAAAGCCGAATGAGACAGAGAAAATGGGCTGGAGGTACAGAGGTTGAGGACCTAACTCACATGCTTGGGGCCGTGGGTTTGATCCCCAACATCAAGAAATAAGGAAAGAAAGAGAGAGAGAGAGAAAGGTAAAAAGCCTGATTGTTTAGTTAGGGTCTCTCCACATTGAGCTCCCCACTCTGAATGGCCTGATGAAGGAGGAGTTTCTACTTCCCCACGGAAACATGCGTCTGGCTTTGCTTTCCCTATGAGTAGAGCTGGTTAAGGAGGGATATCTGCTTTGTAACAGAAACCTATTTTTCAATCTTTTTTTTCCCAGCATGGCCCTTCTAAGGAATCTTTTAAAGACATTTTCCCCCTAAGTGTCCTACCCATCTGACTTCTTTTATATATTATTTCTATTGTTATTATTTTGCATTTGTTGGGTTTGGGTCGGGGCCAGAGCATGCTGGAGAACCAGGGCCTTATGCATGCTGGGCAAAGCAAATACTTTACTAGTTAGCTACACCCCCTCAGTATCAATTTTGTTTTTGTTTTTGTTGGGGAGGTTGAGGTTTTTGTTTGTTTATTTTTTGTTTTTTGAGATACAATCTTGCTCTGTAGTCCAGGCTGATCCTGAACTCATTAAGTAGCCCAGGCTGGCCTTGAACTCATAGCAATCCTCCTGCCTCAGCCTCCCGAGTGCTGGGATTACAGGTGTGTGCCACCATGCCCGGCTCCCTGGGTATCAATTTTTAGCCCACAGTCATAACACCTGCCAAGTGCCCCGATCTCATCTGGTCTCAGAAGTATCGATTTTTAATTCTGCACAACTACTGCAAATCTGCTTGTGTGCCATAGCTATTTGATGTACCATGACCACCGGAATAGCTAAGATTCTTTCATCTCCCAAAGAACCCATTTTGCTCCTTTGGAAAATTCTACTCACAAATTATAAGCTACTGGGCTGAGGGTTAGGGCATAGCTCAGTGACTACAGCACTTGCCTCAGAAGCACAAGGCCCATGGTTCAATCTCCCAGCCTCATATACTAGTTAAGTATAGTGGTGCATGCCTGTAACCCCAATACTTGGGAGGCTGAGGCAGGAAGATTGCCATGTGCTCACACCATTCTGTAGCCTAAGGCATCTGGGTAGCTCTCGGGCTTAGTGATCCTGGGCTGAGAGGCCCTGTGTATTAATCATGATTAAGGGGTAGATTTCTGTGGTCACGGTGAGACGGGAAAGGGTGATGACCAGACTAGAGGCCCTTGGAGAGAGTCTGCAAGAGAAAGACCAGTGGAGCACCACAGGCCGAGTCAGGAAGGTACCTGCAGCAGCATGCGGAGCCGGGTGATGCGCTGGAAGGGCAGCAGCAGGAAGGACGGCAGGGGAAGCCGCTGGCACTTGGGGAGACTCTGCAGCCTCCGCAGCTCCGCAGAGAAGCGCACATTCGTGTCCCTGTGGAAGAAGGACTAGCTGGCTAGGGGCTGCCAGGAGGGAGGCCCTGATTCTCCGGCCAGCTCTTGCCTCAATCCCAGCCCCATTCCCCAGCTTCCTCCCACACCTTTGGGAAGCGGTAGTCCCTCCTTATTGATGGTTTTGCTTTCCACAATTTAAGTTTTTTTTTAAAAAAATGCTTAATGGAAAATCCAGAAATGAACAATTCCTAAGTTTTAAATTGTACACTTTTCTGAGTAGCGGGATGAAACCTCAAGCCATTCCATTCCACCCACCTGGGAAGCCCAGCATACCCATGCTGTGTACACCACTTCCTGGCCTTGTGGGTCACTAATCAGCTGTCCCTATTATCAGACTGACTAGGGTAGTGTCACAAGTGATCTTTATTTTACTTGATAACGACCCCAAGGTGCAAGAGATGCTAGCAATTTTATTACAGTATACTGTTACAATTTTTCCTTTTTATTATTATCTATTGTTGGACACCTCTCATTGTGCCTCACTTATAAATTAAATTTTACCATAAGTATGCATGTATAGGAAAAACACAGCATGCAAGATTCAGTATTACCCACTGTCTCAAGCATACATACACGCCGTGGAGAAGTGGGGCTGGCTGAACTCACATCAGGCGGCTGTAGGTCTCCTCTTGATACTGCTGGTTCCGCACATAATCCACATACACCGAGAAAGGTCCCACTGCGTGGGTGTGCACCACGTCACACAGGTCACTGATGTGAGGACAAGAGCGCACCCGGGACAACAGTGCCCCCAGAAACCTGAGGAGTCGGGAAAGTGCAATGGAGGGGCAGAGGACACACTTCCAGGTCCTTGAGGACAGAGTTGGGGACTAAATGGGTCCATGCAAAGAAGAAACCAGGACCGGGAGAAAGCTGAGAGGACACCGAGCAGCCCCAGGCCAGGACTCCCGGGAAGGCCAGGACCCCACTAACCCCTCGCTGACACCCTGGACTCGCTGCACATTGGAGAAGAGTGTGTGGTGATCCCGGGGAGTGAGCGTGTCACGAAGCGCCTGGCTCAGCACAAAGGTGTCAGTCAACAGCCTCAAGGAGCGCAGGTAGGAAGCCTCAGAAGTCACCACCTCAAACAGGCTCTAAAAAGAAGGGTGGGGCCATAGTGGAAAGGCACACTCATGGTCAGCCTGGCACATGGGTCACACTCATCCCTAATGCTGGCACCCCCCAGCCCCCCAGGTGTGCCCACCTCCTGCATGCGCCTCTCCTGGGGGCTGAGGGTTTCCAGGAGGCCGCTGGATCGCACAGCGGGAAGCTCCTGCCACAGGGTGTTGCGAGGTCCAGGGGGCCGTATGAAGGAGGGAGCTTCCCCAGGATTCGCCACAGAGGGTCCCCCATCCTCACCAACCCCCCACAGCTCCTCTGATAGCACAGCTGCTCGGTAGGTCTGGTATAGAGGTTCTGGAAGGCAGACAGCATATCAGGGAAGTCCAGAGCCCAGAACCCTTTCCCACAGGTTGAGGGCCACAGCAGCGAACCCAGGTCCAGAGACCCTCACCATCCTGCAGGGGCAGCTCCCAGCTCTGTTCCTTCAGCCCCTCCTCATCCCTGTGGAGAGAGAAAGGGATGGCAGTACCCAGGACCGCTGCGGGGACCCACTCCACAGTGGTTTGCGTGACACCTGAGGGACGTACAACTCTGCACAACCTGCATGCCCTTTGCACGCAGGGACCCTTGATGGCTCCCCGGAACAAACTCCATGGTTTCTGGTGCTGGACAAATCAGGTTCCATCCGTTCACAACCAGTAAGTGCCAGACTTCAATGACTGTCCTCTAGCCTTGGTATTCTCTGGTATACAACCAGAGTCTGGATGGCTCTAAAACTTGTTTTCTGCTAATGGCCATTTGGATAGTTATTATATCATTTGCAGACCACACAAAACTACCATCTTAAAATTTAGCCCATCATATTTGTTAATTATTATATAACTAACTCACTCCTAAAGTGACAAGTGCCTTGGCTGTGCTGGAATAATTGATTTCATGGGCTATATATATGGCCTGCAGACCAGACATTTCCCCCACCACAGTCTACAAGGTCAAAACCAAACTCCTTTTTTTTTTTTTTTTTTTTTTTTGGAAGACAGGGTCTCTGTCTTTATAGTCTAGCTGGTCCTGACCTCACTATGTAGCCCAGGCTGGCGTCGAACACACCACAATCCTCCTGCCTCAGCCTCCTCAGTGCTGAGAATACAGGCATGCACCACCATGCCTGGCTTATGTGAAGCTAGGGAATAGAACCCATGGCCTTGTACTTACTAGGCAAGTGCTTCAACCGCTGAGCAATGCTCCCAGATCTCAAACCCAAAGTCTCAAACCTGCTCACCACCACATGTGGTTCTCTTCTCCCTGTTCTGCTCACCTGCACTCCCACACAACAAATCATTCGAACTGTTATAAAACCCATTCTTGGAGGGGTTGGGATCTTAGCACAGTGGCAGAGTGCTTGCCTAGCATGCATGACCCTGTGTGCAGCCTTCAGCTCTGCAAAAACTAATAAAAATTCAAAAAACATTCTAGTGAATGTTTGCTAAATGAATGAGTGGACTCAGATTACCTCTGAAAACAACAGCGCATCTAGGATGATCAACAAACTCAGATAACGTAGAAGAGACGCTCATGGTTGCCAAGTGGATTTGCAGACAATAATTGCAATACAGGTTCAAGGTTAGGGAAGAAAATTTTAATGGAGCACTACTTGCAGGCCCAAGTATTTAGCAGCATCGCACCCAGCAACCCAGTAGAGCAGTTGGCACGCTGATCCCCACTAGGTGACGAGACTGAGGCCCAAGAGATTTGGAAGATGTGTAGTAGGTCACATAAGTCATAAAGGACCGGCTGGGATTAGAAACACGGGCTGCTTCTCTTAGGAGCCCCAGCCCTTCTTCTTTTCCACTTTGTAGAGGAGGATTTATCTGGACCTGAAGGTGCCAGCATGACGAAATGAGAATTGGGAGTGGGGCTGGGGACAAAGCTTAGCGGTGAGAACACATGCCTAGCGAGTGCAAGGCCCCGAGTTCAACTCCCCAACACCACAGAAGCCAGGTATGATAGTTCATGCCTGTAATTCCAGCATTCAGGAGCCTGAGGCAGGAGGATTACCGTGAGTTCAAGGCCTGCCTGGGCTCCATAGTGAGTTCAGGACTAGCTGGACAATAGAGAGACCCTGACTCAAAAGAAAAGAGAAAGAGAGAGGAAGAGAAAGAGACAGAAAGGAGAGGAAGAGCAGGTTATTTGGTACCTTCCTTCCATGGTTGCCAGAAGAGTATCCGGAGGAGGTTCATCACAACTATCCCCTAAAGAGAAACCAGAATGAGGAGAGCAAATTTCAAGGACCTCCAGCCTAACCTCAAACCTGACTGTCTTGAAACCCTTAGAAATACAGAAACTAGATTTTTCGAACATACAATCCAATTTTGAAAAACCAGCCCCTGAAAATCTGTAAGCATTGAGAACAGAGAGGAGCTTCTTGAGACTGCCCCAGCCCCACCGTGAACTTACACAGAGAGCATCGCTCTCCTGACCCCGACCCCCCCCCCCCCCCCCCCCCCCCCCCCCCCCCCCCCCCCCCCCGCCCACCATGACTTGCTATAAAAGGTACAACTCCCATCAGCCCCATGGTAACAGCTGGGAGAGGAACAAAGATTCCAGAGACTGCTGGGTCTGTAGCTGGTTGGATTTTAGGCCACTCTACCTCTACCCTGTACCTGTTTGGATTCCATCTTCAGAAGGCAGACTGAGATCTGGCTGGGGGTGCTCCCCAGAGACAGCAGCATCCTGTCGGACCGGAGGTGGCTTGGGAGGTTTGAGGGGTGGCAAGAGTTTGCGTTCAGCCGTGGACCGGTAAGATGTGAGGACCACTGCGGGGTGACTGACGCTTGGGGGGTTGGAGCGGGTGCGGGAGGTGCGCAGGGGGGATGCCCGGCAGGGAGCCCTCGGGCCATCCTCCCAGCTCCCCACAGGCACCCATCGGAGCTCCAGGCCAGGCCGCGCTGCGTGGCACACGCAGGGACAGCCAGGGGGACAGGCCAGGGCAGCATCTGTAAGGACAAAGCATCTAAGGGGAGCGCCCCGGGCTCAGCCCGCCCTGGCCAGGCCTCATCCCAGCATGGGGGCTGATCTGGGCAACCACAGATCTACCTCAACCCTGACTGTCTTGAAACCCTTAGAAATACAGAAACTCGGTTTTTCAAACTCAACATCTAATTTTGAAAAGCTAGTCCCCGAAAATCCGTGAGCTTTGAGGGCAGAGAGGAGCCACCGTCCTGAGTTTGCACGGGGTGGGGGGTGGGGGTGGGGGCTTACCGCGACCGTTCTCCTGGGGCCGGCTCCCAGCCTGGCCGCCTTGGGGGGCCTCGATCTCGCCGTTGACGTCCGCTGCCGTCGGGAACCCCCGTTCCAGGGAGTCCCCGGCCTGGGCTCTGCCTTCTGCTCCCCATTCAAACCTGCCTGCCAGTCTCCGCACGGTGCCGGTGCCGGGGGCCGAGGCAGGACCATCCTGCATCAGGCCCCCCGCCATGGGGAGCTGAGGCGACCTGGAGGGCTTGGGTGGGGGGACTGGAGAACGGGGGGCGGGTTCTGGGGAGATGGAGCGCCCGGAAACTGGACTGGGGGTGCTGGAAGGTGAGTCCGCGCAGGTCTGCGAGTCCAGGCCGGCTCTGGAAGCCGAGGGAGGCAGGAGGGCAGAAAGCTTGAGCGACGTGGCCGGAGGTTCCCAGAACAGGGGCGCGCACGGGAGAGCCAGGGCCTCACTGGAGGCTTGTGGAGAGGAGCCATTGTGAGGGGGCCCTGGTGAGTGGGGCCCCCGGGGGCGAGAAGGGGGCCTGGGGCGGATGATCCGAGGCGGCTTCTGGGAAGGGGGTGTTGCTGCCGGAAGGGACTGGGCCGACATCTTCCTCTGAGCTCTTCAAAGGAGTGGGGTGTTCCGTTGGAGGCATCCCCTGAGGAGGACCGAGGGAGAGGAGCCCCTTAAGTGTCCCCCAAGAAGGGTGAGCATGTGTGAACGCAATACATTGAAGTCACGAGGAGAGGCTCGTGCGTGCCTCTGCCTTCCCGCTCACCTGTTCTGTATCTCTTTCCCACCACCACCTCTCATCTGGCCAGCTCATGCCCCGGGGACCCCCTGGGAAGCCTTTCATGGCACTGGAGCTGGAACCCACGGAGTCACAACCCCCAGCACGCTTTCTTAGATGCTTTGGGCCAACCACGCCTAGGCTGTGAGGGACGCATCACCGTTTCCCTGCGCCCGCCGGCACCCCCACCCCGCGCCCCCGTTTCCTAGTTCCTCTCTCCGGACTCTCCCTTCCGGATTATTTTTAGTCTCCTTTTCCTGCCGTGGAGAGTCCTGGAGCCTCTGACCCCAGGGGACTTGGGAGGCCGCAGCAGCCTCTGTCTCCCAGCCTCCCATCCTTGCCTGGCCCTAGTCCTGGTCACAGAGAGAGACGGGTGGTGGTGGTGGGGGGGGGGGGGGACCTGCCAGGAGGCCTGGGGAGGAGAGCCCAGGGCAGGGACCGCGCGACCAGGACACGGGCTTGGGCTTCTCTGCCTCTCACAAGGATGGAGGCTGCTGCCGAGATGGGCCTTCAGGGCTAGAGCTAGGACACAGGAGAGCCCCAAGCTCCCTTCGGGAGTCAGCAGGAGGCACAGCGCTGAAGGCCCCAGAGCAAGTTCTGGAGGAATGACGGAGGGTGGGGGCAGGGAGCTACAGATGAAAGACTTGCCCCTCAGTGACCTCTTAGTAAGGTGACCCCCTAGGAGTCTCAACTGCTGGCAGCTCCTCCCTAGCTCCTTACTCCCTTCAACACCCTGCTCCCCCCTCCTTCAAATACCTGCAAGTACTTCCTTCCCCCCACCCCCAACTCGGGCCTCTGACAGGGCCCAGGTAGTGGGGCCCCAAACACTCACCCTCGAGTCCCCTCCACTCTCAGTCACCTCCCAGGGCTGAGTGAGTAGGGGCAGGAAACAGGAATTGGATTCTCCTCCCAACCGGACACCCCCCCTCACCACGCTCCACATGCGCACACTGGGGCCCTGGTGTCCAGGGGGTCAGTCGGTGGCTGACCGGTCTAGAGAAAGGCTCAATTCAGGCATGGAGAGAATACACACCGCATCCTCAGGGCGGAGGGGTGAGGACTGGCCGGATGGCCCTGGGCTGGGCCAGCAGGACAGCTGAGTCTTGCATCCCTCCGCCCCGGCTGTGGGGTGCTGTGTATGTCCTCCCATGGCCTAGCTAACCGTCTGTGCATGCCCCCTCCTTCAACCTGCACTGTCGTCTGCTCGTTAGCTTCCAACCTGTCCCCACGGTGGGAGCAGCCCCGCATCACACCGAGGAACCCTGGCTCTGGTTCCCTCCCGGACTCTGCAGTGGCTGCCCGTGAATTTACCTTTATCTTTTCAGAAGCAGTCTCTATTTTCAGCCTGTTCTACCTGCCCCTTCGATCAAGGCATGCCACAAGGAATGGCGGTCAGAGTCCTCCAAGTATGTGTCCCTGCATTCCTGGGGCTGGATGGAGGGCCCAGATTGTGATCTCCACAGAGGAAACACGCTCCTCAGCCCCACCCAGCCATTGTGTCAGCATGGGGTGTGTGTGTGTGTGTGTGTGTGTGTGTGTGTGTGTGTGGCGCGCGTGTGGAAGGGAGAGAAAGCAGGAGCTGGGACGCAGGGAAGGAGAGTTGAGTCTGTCCCCTTCAGGTGGTGTGACATTTCCTGGGAACCCGGCCCTCCGCTATTCTTCAGTCTTTGTTCCCTTTGGGCCAGTGCCTCACTTCTTGTCCCAACCAGTGAGTACCTCCACCGTGGAGTGAGGGGCCCCTTCTCACTTTCAATTTGCTCTATGGTTGAAAAACTGGGTTCCTATGGAAGAGCGTGTGTCACATAAACAACCGAGGAGGCAGAGTGAGCCTCCAGGCCTGTCATAGGAGGGAGATCCGAGGCCATTTATGAGCTCTGGAGGCCAGGTGATGCCCTTTTTAACTTTTACACACACACACACACACACACACACACACACACACTTCAAACAAGACATTGGGCTGCCTGGAAATTTCCCAAAACATGCTCGTTCATGAACAATAGTGTCACCTCCTTCAAGTGGCTCAAGGATTCTCCCTGTCAGTGAGGACTGCCCCAAAACACTCCAAAATTGTAGTTCATATGTAATGACAGTGACTCTTGCCTACAGTCTCGACTACTCATGGCTGAGTTGAGGTGATCACTTGAGCCCAGGAGCTCATGGCCAGCCTGGGCACCGCAGCAAGACCCTGTCTCAAAAAATAAATAAATAAATAAATATTTTTTTTAAAAAAAGAGGGTAGGGAGAAAAGAAAGAAGGAAAAGGAAAGAAAGGAAAGGAAGGAAGGAAGGAAGGAAGGAAGGAAGGAAGGAAAGAAGGAAATATATCTGGGAACGTACCTCAGGAGCAGAGCACTACCCTAACATCTACAAGGCCCTGTATGCAATACCCAGCACTGAAGTTGCAGCCCCACTACCACACACCCAACCTACCTGTTGTCCCATGCTGTCTTAGTTACTTTTTCATTGCTGTGACTCAATACCTGACACACACAAATTTAGGAAAGGAAAGGTTTATTTTAGCTTACAGTTCCAGATGGTCACAGTCCATTCAGGGGCGGCCGGCAGCAATTGAAGTACATGGCAGAGATAGAGGTGGAGGCAGCTTCTCAGGACATCACACACAGGCAGGCAAGTGAGACTAGTCAAGACTAGTCCAAGTCCCAGTCTTAGTCTCTCCTGCATCTGGGTATTGAAGGTGTGGCCACTACACACCCTTAGTCTTAACTCACAAGCTTTTAGTCTTAACTCACACGCCCCTAATCCCAACAAGTGCAATCCACCCCTCCAGGCCAGACCCCAATCCACCAACATTACATGGCTCCATAGACAATCCACAACATTAAAATACATGAGGCTTTTGGGGGACACTCCAGATCCTAACCACAACACATGCTAATTAGACTTTAAAACAACTCATAGTATACTTACATACTGTGTCTACAGTGAACTATCTTTTCACACTAGAAGTAAGTTCTTTATCTATTTTGCCCACTAATGTGTCCCAGTGTTCTAGAGCAGGGTCAGACATACCCAAGGTGCTCAGTCAGAGCTGAAGATGTAGCTCAGTAGTAAAGCATGTACTTTACATAGTTGAGATCTTGGATTAGACCCAAGCACTTTGGGAGGCTGACACAGGGAAATCACAAGTTTGAGCCCAGCCTGGGCAACTTAGCAACTTAAAAGACCCTGACTCAGAAAGGGTCTGGTGATATAACTCAGAGTAAAGGCTTTGTGATTAATCCCCAGTACTAATAAAAAGAAAAAGAAAAAGAAAAAAAGAAAAAAAATGTAGCTCAATTATAGAAAAAAAGCAGGTACACTCAATCCTCAACATCAAAAAAAAAGAAGTGCTTAAGGGGCCTGAGGAATAGCTCAGCAGTTTGCCTACCAAAGCTCAAGGCCCTGAGTTCAATTCCCCAGCACCACATAAACTGGGCATGGCGGCACACACCTGTAATCCAGCACTTGGGAAGCTGAGGCAGGAGGATTGCTGTGAGTTCGAAGCCAGGCTGGGCTACATAGTGAATTCAGAACCAGCCTGAACTACAGAGTGAGACCCTTTCTCCAAAAAAAATTGCCTAATATTTAATTAATCGAACCAAGTAGATCCTCTTACCCTCGTTCCCTATAGACTATTTCCATAATTGTGATGATCACACTGGTTCCTTATCACTTATACAAACACATGCATGTACAACATTTACACAAGAGCATACCAGGGCCAAGCATGCACCTTCAAGATTCAAGCCCTTACCTCTAGATTTTTAGGGCAACCAGGGAGGGAAAACATTTTGTCCAAGAGTCTTGGAGACCCTGCAGAGAAATCTTGACATATATATAAAGTTAAACAAATCCTGTTTTATTTTATTTTCACAGAAATGAGAGTGTCTACATTAGTTTTACTACTTACAAAAATACTAGAGCTGGGCATGTATCTTAGTGGTACAGCACTTGCCTAACCACACCACACCTGGGCTTCATCCTCAGCCCTGCAAAAACAAAGAAGTAGGTAAGAGTCAGCAGGAGAGCTGAACCCAGTAGTGCAGGTCCATAATCTCAGCACTCTGAGAGGCTGAGGCAGAGAATTCCAAATTCAAGCCTGGCTCAGGGCAACTTAGTGACTTAGCAGGACCCTATCTTGAAATCAAAAATAAAATGAGCTGGAGATGTAGCTCAGTGTGAAAGCCCTGAGTTCAATCTTCAACACACACACACACACACACACACACACACACACACACACACACACACACCAAGATACAACGTGTAAATGCATCAATTTCTCAAACTGATTTTTCTTGTTATGTATTGCAAAAAGTGCTAATAAAAGAAAAATGAAGAGGATAAAAGGGATTAGATGGGCCTGGAAGCCCCTGGACCTTTACCTAACCTCCCTGTCTGGTCTGAAACTATCTTCTTGTTCCCCTCAGTCTTAGTTGTGCGTTGGTTGCTGTAGAATACCCGACAGCCACAGTTTAAAAGAGGAAAGACTTATTTTAACTCACAGTTTCAGAAGGTCACAGTCTATACATGGGAGGCCAGCAATGGTGGAACCAAATGGCAGGACCAGAGGCAGAGAAAGAGCTCCCTGTGGCATGGCAGAACAGAGACAAGTCTTGGAGGAAGGGAGGAACCAGCACACATGCCTGCAGATCAAGCCACATGCATCTGTCCCTTCCAGCCAGACTCTACCCTCCCAAAAGTACACAGCATCCATATGTACATGAGGCTTTTGGAGGAAACTCCAGATCCAAATCACAACATTCTGCTCCTGGACCCTAAAAGACTTATTTTTACTTCTGTACGCAAAATATATTTAGTTCTTCTCTAGGAGTTGCCAAAATCTTAACAGTTCCAGCACTGCTAAAAAGTCCAAGTCCAGGGCTAGAGGAATGGCTCAGCAGTTAAAGCACTTGCCTAACAAATGCTAAGTCAAGCACTAAGTACCCAGGTTTGATTCCCCAGCACCACATAAGCAGAGTGTGGTGGCACACGCCCATAATCCCAGCACTCAAGAGGCTGAGACAGGAGGATTGCCGTGAGTCCAAGGTGAGCCTGGGCTCCATAGTGAGTTTAGGATAAGCCTGGGCTGCAGAGAGAGACCCTGTCTCAAAAAAAATTAAAATTAAAATTAAAAATTAAAAAGTCCAAGTCCAAAATCTCCTCTGAGACTGAAGGCAAATAGTTGTGAGTGCCTATAAAAAATCAAAGAAAAGTTAAACACTTCCAACATAAAATGGCACAGGTTAAGTATTCCCATTCCAAAAGGGAATGATAGACTAGAAAGCAACTGGACCAAAGCAAGTTCTAAACCCAGCAGGGCAAGTGTTAAATCCTATAGTTCCATGTCCAGCACCTGGGGTAAACTGTGGTAGGATAAACTGTGGCAAGATGTGAACTCCAAAGGCTTTGGGTGGGCCACCCCTATAGCATTGCTGCTGGCTGCAACCTCCAACTTCTCTCCTTTGGATCTGCTCACGGTCTGCCACTTTTCTCAGCTGAAGATTTATGTTCCTGGCTTCTTCAAATTGTTGGGGTCTCCATTGCCCCCTCAGCTTCTTCATAAGCTATTTCATGCATTGCCCTGCCAGGGGCACACTGCTTGGCATCCAATGCCTTCCTCTGAAATCTGGGTGGAAGTTGCTGTAACCCTACAACATTTGCATTCTGTATGCCTGTAAAGCCCGGACTATGTGGACATCGCCAAGGGCCACCACTGGCTTAAGCAAAAGCCTAGCCTCCTTGGACAAAAGTTGTAGAGGTCTTTGAATTCTTAAATAGTCGAACTCCAACAAAGGTTTATGTCTTTGGCCTTACAGAATGCCCTGGGGTACTAGTGTTAGAACAATATCCTTTGCCTCTCCATCCTTTTTTTGGTAAAGGGTGGGATCTTGTTGTTTCCTGACACCCCCTCAAGGCATCATTTTTGTAGTCCTGCTTCCAAGAACTTGGATTCTTTATAATGCTAAGCTTTTTATCTTCCCTGGGCTCTTTTGCACCAGCACTGCAGGACTTCCAGTACAGCAAAGCTACAAATTTTTTATATCATGTTTCTCTGCCTTTTTTCCCTGCCTTTTGCCATAGAATTAGCTAAAAGCTGCAAATGGTAACCATGTGACAGCACGAACATTGGGACACCTTGAGATTTCCTCCACCAGATTAAGTAGTTCACCACCATTAATCTCAGTTTCAGACAGTCTCTGGACAAGGGCAAAATGCCAATACACTTTTTGCTAGAGCATACAATGCAGTTTTTTTTTTTGAGACAGGGTCTTGCTCAGTAGCTCAGGAGCTCAATTTGGAGCCCTGGCTAATCTTGGCCTCATGGGAATCCTCCTGCCTCAGCCTCCTGAGTGCTGGGATTACAGGTGTGTGCCACCATGCCCAGCTTTTTGTTGTGCTGGAGAATCGAACCAAGGGCATTGCACTTGCTATGCAAATGTTTTAACTGCTGTGTCATTCCTCTAGCCCCAATGCATGGTTTTTAGATCAATGCAGTCCTCCTTCTCTTCTGAAACTTCTTGAGCCTGCCCTTTCCACTACACTTTTATCAGCATTCTGGTCTTCTGAGCTCTGACTGGAATATCCAATCATGCCCAGCTGGGAGCACTTCAAGACTTCTCCAGGTAGCATCCTAAAATCTTTCTGACCTCCTCTTGCAAACTAGTTCCAAAAGCTTCCAAACCCAGGGATCAGGTAAAGTCACAACAACCCTACTCCCAGTACCAATTTCTGCCTTAGTTACTTATTCATTGCTGTGACGGAAGACCCAACAGCCATAATTTAAGGGAGGAAAATTTTATTTTAGTTCACAGTTTCAGAAGGTCACATTCCATACATGGGTAGCCAATAATGGTGGAACCACATGGTGGGACTGGAGCAAGAAAAATAGCTTCTCATGGCATGGAAGAACAGAGACAAGTCAGAGAGGAAGGGCAGAAGCAGTACATACCCTTCCAGGTCATGCCCCAAGTATCTGCCCCTTTCAGCCAGTCCTCACCTCCCAAAAGTACACAGCATCCATAGGTACATGAGGTTTTGGGGGAACACACTAGATCCAAACCACAAGACCCTCCCACCTGCCTCATCCCCCAGAAAGATCCACTGGGAGAATTTTCACCCAATTGTCAGTTGGTTTGAAATTTCCTCAACTCATAAATGACAGGAGAATATGTTTGGGGTAATTGGAGTTCCCTGGAGCTACACTGAGAGCATTCTAATATTCCCAGCAAAGTGGTTCCATTTGGGCCTAATACTCAAAGCAACTGAGAATATAAAAATAATGACTTTTTCAATCTATATAAAAATCACCATAGTCATGCCCAGTGACACAGGGATGTAATCAAAGCACTCTGGGAGGTTGAGGCAGGAAAATTGCAAGTTTAGGCCCAGCCTGGGCAAATTAGTGACTTGGTAAGATCCTGGCTCAAAATAAAAAATGGGTTCAGGATGTAGTTTAAGATACAAGCTTTGGGTTCCATTCTCAACAACAACATATACAACAAACAAAGAAAAAAATCATGTAGCTATATGCACCTATATTGCTCCAAAAAGACACTGAGCTCTGAAAATTATATTTTTTCCTCCTGCCTCGCCCCACCCCCCAAGTGCTGGGATTACAGGCATGCACCACTATACCAAGCTAATCTCTGTGTGGTGATTGGAAATTGAATCCAGGGCCTTATGCATGTTAGGCAAACATTCTAACCATTGGGCTATGCCCCAGCCCCTGAAAAACTATATTGTTAAGTAGATAGTTAAGCAGTAGTTCTGAGGGACAAGAGAGGGAGACAAAAACAGCCTGATTAAGTACAGGAATAATATGTACAATATATGTATAATCATTTCTTAGGTCTCAGACCCAAAGCAAGCCCATAGAGCACAATGACATTTTAAAGTCACACATTGCTGGCTAGGGGCATAGCTCAGTGATTAGAACATTTGCCTAGAAAGTACAAGGCCCCACATTCCATCCCCCAGCAGACTTAGACATTAAAATGGAAACATTGAACTTGTTGGAAGAAAAAGTAGGCAAAACCCTTAAAGAGGCAGCTGTCGGTAAGGACTTTCTCAAAACATCCAAAGCACATGAGAGAACACCAAGAATCAACAAATGGGATTATATGAAATTTAAAAGCTTCTGCACAACAAAGGAAACAATCAACAAAGTGAAGAGAGCTGTGACTTTGAGGCCAGCCTGGGCTACATAGAAAGGTTAAGAGTAGCCTGAACTACAGAGTGAGATCCTGTCTCAAAAAGGGGGTGGGGGGGAGACTAGAGGTATGGCTCAGCATTTATAGTGCTTGCCTAGCAAGTGCTAAATCAAGTTGGATTCAAGTTGGATTCCCCAGCACCACATAAACTGGGCATGGTGGCACATACCTGTAATCCCAGAACTTGGGAGGCTGAGGCAAGAGGATTGCAGTGAGTCCAAGGCCAACCTGAGCTCCATAGTGAGTGAAGTACCAACCTGGGCTACAGAGCGAGACCATGTCTCAAAAAAGAAAGAAAAGAAAAAGAAAACACTGAACCTGCACCTGCTTGAAGATAAAACAGGCAAAACCCTTCGAGACATAGGCATAGGCTAGGACATTCTCAATAAAACACTCAATGCAGATGAGATAACACCAGAAATCAACAAATGGAACTATTTCAGATTAAAAACTTCTGCATAGCAAAGGAATTAACAGAGTGAAGAGATAAATAATGGGATAGGAAAAAAAAATTTTGCTAGCTACTCCTCCGACAGAGGACCATTATGTAGAGTATTCTAAGAACTGAAAAAAATGGATTCCCCAAAATAATAGACCTAATCAAAAAAAAAAAAAAAGGACAACTGAAATGAATAGACAGTTAGCTGTCTTAGTTACTTTCTGGTTGCTGTGAAAAAAAATACCCAACATGCACCCATAAGTTTATTTCAGCTCACAGTTTCAGTAGATCACAGACCATTCATAGGTAGCTGGCAAAAGTAGAAGCTCATGGTAGAAGAGGAAGTTGGGACAACTCCTCATAGCATTGATTGCAAAACAAGCCAAGTCCCAGAAAGTCAGGAAGAAAGTAGCATATTTTCTTCCAGGTTCTGTCCCAGTGATCTTCCTCTTCTGGGTCCATTCTCAGTGTCCTGCTCCTTTCGGGTTTAAACCCCTAATCCAACACATGCCTGTAATCTATAATCTATCACACACCACACCTATATAATCTACCCCACACTTATAATCCACCCCTCCAGACCAGGCCCCCATCTCCTAACAGCACATGGTCCCATAGATAATCCATAACATCCAAATATATGAGGCTTTGGGGGAATATTGCAGGTCCAAACCTCAATATTCCACCCTGGTCCCCAAAAGACTCATATTCATTTCCTCAGGCAAAATGTATTTAATTCTTCTCTAAGAGTTGCCGAAGTCTTAACAGTTCCGGCCCTGCTAAAAAGTCCAAGTCCAAAGTCTCCTCTGAGAAGCAAGACAAACTCTTACCTGTGATCTCCTGTGACAATCAAAGAAAACTTAAATACTTCCAACATACAATGGCCAGGGTAACCATTCCTATTCCAAAAGGGAGGAATAGAAGGATGGAAAGCAATCAGACCAAAACAAGCTTGAAACCCAGCAGGACAAGAGTTAAATCCTATAGCTCCATATCCAGCACCCATGGTAACCTGTGGCTGCAGTGAGAGTGAACTCCAAAGGGTGTGGTTGGCCCCGCCTCTATAGCATCTTCACTGGCCGCAACCTCCCTATCTTCTCTCCCGTTGGCTGGCCTTGCCCACAGCCTCAGAATGATCCATGCGCCCAACTTCTCCAAATTTTGTGGGTTTTCACTTCACCTTAGGCTTCTCCTTCAAAACTTCATGCACTGCCTTCCCTTGGGCACACTGCCTGACCTCCAAGGCCTTCCTCTGAAATCCAGGTGGAAGCCTCCATGAACCACAACTCCTATACTCTGCAAGCCTGTGAAGCCAGGATGGCGTGGACACTGCCAAGGTCTGCCAGTTTAAACAGTAGCCTCCCCGCCTTGGACAATCACTGCTGAGGCTTCTGAGTTCTTATATGGTTAAACTCCAAGTGGCTCTCTCTGTGACACTACAGGGTGCCCTGGGGTACACTTCTCTAAGCAAAGTCTTCTGCTTTTCCACCTTTGAGCTGGTATGGGATGGGGTCTCGTTGACTTTTGAGAATGCCTTCAAGGCATCATTTTTATAGTCCTGAGTATAAATACTTGGCTTCTTTTTAGTGCTAATCTCTTTGATTTCTCTCTGCTCTTTGGCCCCACCACTGCAGGCCAGTTTAGTCTTGCCCTGCAAACTTCTTTTAAATCATGTTTCTCTGCTTTTTTGTTTTTTTCAATAGGTAGAAACAAAGGACAGAGGCATCGAAGCTCCCATGAGCGGGAGGAGATCCCAAGTGGGTTGCCCCAGCAGTCACAATTTCTGACAGTTTTCATACAGACTTGTGAGCTGTCAATCAAATAGCCACTTCCCTCGAAGTCACAGAACCATTGCCATGACAGCATCAGGCTGTCCTAGAAGCACCTAGCTGTGCCAGGAGATATCTGCCTTGATCACAGCAGGCTGGAACTTGGACCAATCCCAGATGACTCCACTCAACCAATAACAGACAGAAGCTGACCTGGATGGCTCCAATCTGAACTCAATCAGATTGGAATGCTCCACCCTGGAACTCCAAGTGACTTTTCTCCTGTCATTTTCAAGCAGGTCCATGAAATGTACAAACTGCCTGCCCGAGGAACCACCGCTGCGCTGCACCCCCTGGGGTGATGAGGGGCTTCATTGTATGCGCCATTCCCCTGTGCCACAAACAGCCAAGATCCCAAGAAGGTCTTGGTCAGGTGATCCTGTGCATCAGCTACGTGTGATTTTTTGGAGGGAGGGCCGGGTATGGTTAATGAGAAACAGGGCTTTTACACAGAGCTACATCCCCCGACACTGTTTTTTGTTAGTTTGTTTGTTTTGTTTTTTTCTTTCTTTTTGGAGGCAGGCTCTCACTTTGAAGTCCAGTGCTGCTAACAGAGATGTTGCTTGTTTGTTTGAGATAGGATCTCGCTTTGTAGAGCCCCAGCTGGTCCTGAACTCAACAGCAGTCCTGCATCAGCCTCCCAAGTGGTGGAATTACAAGTGTATAACACCCCACCCAGTTTATGGGTTGTTGGGGAATCAAGACCAGGGCCTTGCACTTGCTATGCAAATGCTTCCATCTCTGAGCTACATTGCTAGCCCATTTTTATCTTTGATTTTGAGACAAATTATAAATTGCCCAAGCTGTTCTTAAACTTGTAATCCTCCTGCCTCAGCCTCCCAGAATGGTGGGATTATAGACTTGCACTACCAGGCCTAGAATTTGCTCCCTTTTGTAAACTTGAGCTGAGTTCTTGTCACTTACAGCAACAACAAAATACACCTCACGGGCTGAGGTAACTCGGATGCCAGAGCACTCACTTAGCAAGCCAAGGCTCTGGGTGCAATTCTCCAGAACACATAAAAATTAGCCGAATTTGGTAGCACATGCCTATAATCCTGCCACTAGGGAGGCTGAGGCAGGAAGATTGCCTTAAGTTTGAAGCCTGCCTGGGCTACATAGGAAGTTCAGGACCAGCCTGGACTACAGGGCAAGTCTATCTCAAAAGAAAATGTAGTAATAATAATCAAAATCCCTCACATGGGGAACTCATAATGAAGGAAATACTGTGTCCAGCTGGCCTCCAGTAGGGTCAGGACCTGGAAGGTCACAGAGTCTTTCATGAACTGCAGATCATGTCAACCTTCTTGCCTAAGGGGAAACCCATTAGGGTGGGCAGCCTGCCTGTGTGTGGGTTCAGTCAGGGAGAGAACACTAAGGAAAAGTTGCCTGTTGCAGAATTTCACACAGGTTCTGATCCAGGTGAGGCTGTGCAGAGGTTTCTGTCACACTGCCACCAGGTGGAGTCTGAGCACTTCAGACACGGGGTCCCGAAGCTCAAAAGAAGCCATCAGCGTCTCCGCCACCCAGGCCTAGTGAGGAAAGCGTAGTGGTGCCTCCCTCTCTGTGGCACCATCACCTCTGCCAGGCTGTGGTCTTCTATGAGCCCATCCAGTTTCTCTCAGATCTGTTAGGAGACTTTCAAAGCTATGAAAATATGATAATAGTTTACATTAATCAAGTCAGAGAGAGGTTAAAAAAAGAAGACAGGACCTGGAGCCACGCAAATACAGCCACATGATTTACTGTTGCTTTTGAGACAGGGTTATCGCTATATTGCTCAAGCTGGGCCTCAGAAAACCTAGGCTCAAGTGATAATGCCCACTTTAGCTTCAGTCAACTGGTTTTTGACAGAGGACCAAAGTCAATTCACTTAATAAAAAAAAAACGTTTTGGAGGCTGGAGGAATGGTGCAGTGGTTAAAGCGCCAAGTGCAGAGTCCTGAGTTGATTCCCCAGCGCCACGTAAGCAGGGCGTGGTGGTGCACACCTACAATCCCAGCACTCAGAAGACTGAGATAAGAGGATTGCCTTGAGTGCAAGGCCAGCCAGGGCTACAGAAATGAGTTCAGGGCCAGGCTAGGCTACAGAGCAAGACCTTGTATCAAAAAAAATAATAAATAAATAAATAAGTAAATTTTAAAAAGACATTCAGATTATGATTTCAACAATCAGTTTTCTTAGGATAAACTTACATCAAAGACTGAATAATTGAATTGCTACATTAAATGAACTTTAAATCCTTAAATCTATATCACAAAAGTATATTATACATAAAGCAATAGATATAATGGCATACTTAGTTATTTCAAAAATTTTAAAAATTTCATAAATCATTTATTCACATTTCACTAATTACTAACATTTTGCCAGATTTGGTTTACATTTTATTTACTTATCCATCCATAAATTCATGCATACATATTTTTAAAGATTTTATACTAATTCCCCATGTTGAGTATAATTATTGTGTTTTGTGAACAAACATACTATTAAAAACAATAATTATGGGAGAAAGTTTCACAGATTTTATGAGAAAGCCAGTACTGTTTTAGTAGGATACCAATCAAATGATTCAAATACCAATCTATTATTGTTGTTATACTTTCTCTTTAGATGTTTCCTTTCCTCCATGTTCTTTGGTGCTGCTTATCTCTGTGTCTCTCTCAAAGATTCCTTCAAGTATTTACTGCAATGCTGGGAAATAGAACTCAGAACCTTGTGCTTGCTAGGCAAGCACTTTAATGGCTGTTAAACTATTAAAATACTTTTGTTAAGGTTATTGGACAGCTGGAATTTTCTTTATTAAATTTAAGGTGCAAGGCTATTGTTTTCTGTGTTTCAAGTACAATAATATGTCATAGCTTAAAATGATAACTATATTAGCCTAATATCTTGGTTCTCACAAATAATTGAAAATGTTAAGTAAATTAAAACGGGATCAATGCTTACAAATGTTCATAAAAACTTGAGTCACCAGTTGCTAAATGTACTTAAGTATTCTTCTAAAGTTTTTTTTCAATTGTTCATTAAATAGGCTTTCAGGGCTGGAAGTTGAGCTTAGTGTGATAACTGAAGTTCCCTGAAAACAGCCTCACAATAAGCGTCCGAGGGATCACCACTTGGAATCCAAAGGACTTAGGGAGAGGTTGGGATGTTTGCATAGCCCGATTAGCAGGGGCTATACTGGCCCTTTTCATGGCCACATCTTTTGTCCTACCACCCTTCATCTTAGTTAACATCCTGTGATAAATCCTTTGATATATAACATTCTTGTATTTAGTAAGAAACACTTTTAAGATGTCAAAGTGAAAGCCCTAGCTAAGAACGTCCTTACAGAACACTGAAAGCTGTAGCAGAGATTTTCCCGCTTCAAGAGATCCTTCTACCTGATGCTTCTACCAATGCTTTCAGTGTGCTTTAAGGGCTGGAGGAAGGCACAGTGGTTAAAGTACTTGCCTTGTAAGCACAAGGCCTTGAGTTCCATTCCCGGGCACCACATAAAGATGGGGGTGGTGGTACATGTCTGTAATCCCAGTCCTTGGGAGGCTGAGGCAGGAGGAGTGTCCTGATGAGTCTAAGGCCAGCCTGGGCTACACCAGTGAGTTCAGGACCAGCCTGGGCTACACAGCAAGATTCTGTCTCAAAAAAAAGTGCTTTGATTTGTGATTTTCTTCTATTCTGTAACATAAATACTGTACATAAGCGCTGCTCATTGGAACATGCTATTTCGGGAAGGCTGAGTTCATGTTCCCAGGCCTCAGTTACTCATATTTGGCTTCAGAATAAACAACCTCTTTCTCTTTAAGGCAAAAGTAATGTTTTTTGCATCAACAAGTGATTAAAGCACTTGCCTACCTTGTGCAAGGCCCTGCATGAGTTCAGGATCAGCCTGGACTACAGAACAAAATACTGCCTCTAAATAAATAAATAAATAAAAACAATCTTCTTAGACTCACTTTATTAAAAATTACAAATCTAGCTCGGCATGGTGGCACACTCCTGTAATGCCAGCACTTGAGGGGCTGAGGCAGGAGGGTTGCCATGAGTTCAAGGCCAGCCTGGGCCACATAGTGAGCTCAGGACCAGGACTACAGACTGAGATGCAGCCTCAAAAGAAAAAAAAAAAATCACAAATCTCGATAAAGGTTTAAATATAAAGTTCTGGTATACTGGCATAATCATGATTGTTATCCTAAAATGCTATGTTTGCTCTTGGGTGTTTTGTTTGTTATACATTTTTTCCTTGTAAAATTATACAATTCTTCATCTGTTAACAGTGAGCTGTAGTATTACTTCTAACAGACAACCTAAACATTATGTAAGATATGCCATCTCCTATAGGACAGATAAAATAATAATGCTGACCATAATTAAAAGAGGGAGGGTGGGGCTAGCAGGGGCGGGTTGGTCGCTGGGCGGGGCTCGGAGTCACCTGCGGCTTCAGCCTGCAGGTGCCGGCCACGCCCCTCGCCCTGTCCAGGCTGCGCGTTGGTTCACTCTGAGCTGAAGAACTGGTCCTTCCATAATCGCTGGCAAGCTGTGCGCCGAGCGTCTTTGGGCTCCGGCTGCAAACGTTTTGGGTCACACCCATGTTTATTTTGCTTCCTCTCAGAGCTCCCAAAGAGTTTAGAGTTCCTAAAGTGTTCAACACCTCAAAGCAATGAACCACACTGCAAGACCGGCAGAGTCACTACTCCGAAATTCTGTGGCTACGTGATCAATGTAAACAACGACAGGGGCTCAGGTTTCACTCCAGCAAGAGCCCCTGGTTCTAAAAGCTTAACCTTCGACTCCCAGAAGTTCTACCCTTAAGGAAAAGATGCTTTTTTGGTTTTAGAGAATGGGAGACACCTCCAAGGCAGTTCAATCAAGCCAGAACCCTGCTTTCGAGAAGCGAGAAAAATGGATTTTATTTTCAAAATTTTCGAGATACAGTGTCACTCTGTAGTCTAAGCTAGTCTCGAACTCATGGCCCTCCTGCCATCCTGTGCTGAAATTACAGTTGTACGCTACTGCACATGACTATGGCATTGTTTTAATACTATACGATACTGATTTCAAAATAAATGATTTAAAATAGAGTTCCCAAATAAACATTCATATAATAATACTTCATACTCTGCACTTTGCTTTGGGTCTTGGCCTACAGAGTATTTGTTCTGTCCTTTATATATCACTAATAACAGTAAGGAAAGTATTGTAGAAAAGCAGGTATTAGCACTCTCGCTTCGCAAGGGGGCAGTTGGCCCAGTGTCATCCTGATGGTAAACAGGAAGATGCAAACTGGCCTTCAGGTGACGCTTTAATTCTGATAGCTCACAGGAATGAGCCCTCTGCGGCTTCTTCCTGCCCCACCTGACATCTCCCATCCCCGCGACATTTTTTCCTCGTTGCTTTTTCTCTCAGCCCCTTCTGAGCTCGTTTATCCAGTCTCTTTTCTCTAAAGTTCTCTCGGAACTAACCAGACTCGTGAGAAAGAACAGACGTCCAGATAATGAGGATCTCGCACCATTGCTGGGTCTCCGTCACCTAAGCCTTGCTGCAGAAAGGATCAAAATCTCTGTCCTGGCCTTCTCCTCCTGTCGCTGTGAAGATCAAAAGATCTTAAGAATTTAAGATTCTTTCCTTCAGGCTTCTCTTCCTCAGCATCCGCAGCCGGCCACATCCTCACGCTAGAATCCACAACCGCTGTCCTCCGCCCTGGGACACGTTTGTCCAGCAGGTGTGTCTTATCTCCCCTGCGGGCGGGGCTGCAGCTTCCGGGCTCCTCCGGCGCCCTTAACGAGGAGGGTGGGGATGCGCTCCGGCCACCGCATCCTGAGATGACCCAGACAGAGGGCGAAGGAAGACAGTCCGCGGCCCGCAGGGGAGCTGTACCAAACATCCCCAAGTCCTGTTTCACCCCAGCTCCAGTATCTCCTCCCTGCCACTGACAAGCCCCCCGCGCCCAGGAACCCTTCCCGGAACCCAAATCGGCCTCCGGCGCACCCGCTCTGGTGCCGGGAGAGTTAATTCTAATCCCCTCCGCCGATTCTGGGGGCCGGGTCGCCGAGAGCGCCTCCCATTGGCCGCGCAGCCGGCTCGACGCTGATTGGCCGAGGTCCTCGCTGAGGTTCTGGGACAGTGCTCATTGGTCCCGCGCGCCAGTGACTGAAGTGTGGCGGCCCGGCCTTCGCTGTCTACGCTAGGTGAAGGTGCTCCGGGCTCTGGTAGCAACCTCGGGACGTTCATTCCGGGCCGGCGCCCTGACTGCCTTTTCGATCCAGCTGTCGTTGCTGTTGCTGTCCCGGGGACACCATTGGATTCTTCTCCTCCCGTCGGTTTTCTCTTTCCTGCCTCTCGAGCTTGCATCTCCCAGCTCCGCGTCTCCCGGTCCTCTTCCTCCCCTTCCCCCCCTGGCCTGCCATCCCAAGCATCGCATCCTGACTTCTGTCCTCTCCTTAACCTCAAATCCCTTGGCCAGCGGAGCCCTGTCATAACCTCGCTAGACTCTCCTACAGTCCTCTTTCTTCCTCCTTTTTCCAGCGCCTCACTCCCAAATTCCAGCTAACCCTTGACCCCTTTACGTTTGACCCTGACACTTGATTCTAGACCTTGAATTCCTACCTCTTGCAGCCTGGGCTGCAGGAACCAAGGTCTTCGCCTCTTTTCTCACCTTGTCTTACCGCTGCCTCACCATGGACTTCCTGATGAGTGGTCTGGCAGCCTGCGGGGCCTGTGTGTTCACCAATCCTCTAGAGGTTGTGAAAACTAGAATGCAGTTGCAGGGAGAATTGCAGGCGCCTGGGACCTACAAGCGGCACTACCGAAATGTCTTCCATGCCTTCTTCACCATCGGCAAGGTGGACGGCCTGGCTGCCCTGCAGAAGGGCCTAGCCCCTGCTCTCTTGTACCAGTTCCTGATGAATGGCATCCGACTGGGCACCTACGGGCTGGCCGACTCTAGGGGCTACCTGCACACCGCAGAAGGAACCCTCAGTCCTGTCCGCAGCGCAGCAGTTGGGGCCCTGGCTGGGGTCATGGGAGCCTATTTGGGAAGCCCCATCTACATGGTAAGGAGACAGGTCTTGCCTGGCCTTCAGAGCAGACTCTTGGTATAGAGTGGGAGTCTGGGACTAAACAAGGGCTCAGCTATATTCTGTCTCCTTGCAAGCGGAGAAGAGTATCAAGAAAATGCCATCAGGTTTGGGGCCTATATCCATCTATCCAGTGAACTCAATCACATATGTTGATCAAGATTATTATCAGCATTGGCTAGAGGTTAAAGCACTTGTCTAGCATGCACAAAACCCAGAGTTCAATTCTCCAGCACCGCCCCCCAGCTAAAAAAAAAAAAAAACTATGTGTGGTAGCGCAGTCTTGTAATCCCAGCTCTTGGGAGGCTGAGGCAGAGGATTGCCATAAGTTGGAGGCCAGCCTGGGTTACATAGTGAGTCCTAAAAAAAAAAAAAAAAAAAAAAAAATTATGGGCTTTGCAGTCAGGCCTTCTAGAACTCAAATTCTGTCTTTGAAAATTATTATTAAGTTTTGGTTGCCGTATCTGTGTGGAGATAACTGAACGCCCTTTTGGGAAGGATCGAGGGAAACAGATGGAATAACACATGTAAAGTACTAGTACAGATCCTGGCAAACAAGAGCCATTTGATAGTATTGCATTTATTACTTTGTGGTTATTAACTGATATTGGAGTTGGATTTGTAGAGGACAGGATGAGGACTTCGAGTAACATACTTCAGTAAATGTAGGGATCAGGAAGATCCTGAGTATCAAGTAATTACAATTGCCAGTTCTACTTCTCTGAGTTATCAGATGCAGGTCAAGTGTTAAGAGACCCTGGCCCAGAATGGGATGATGACCACCAAGGTCACAGCACCAAGGCGCTTGTTGCTGGGACTAGGCCCTGTTTAGTACAGCTAAGAGAGAGACAATATATTTTATCTCTTCTCCCTCCCAAGGTGTGAGATTCAGGAGCCTTTCTTTTCTTTTCTTTTCTTTTTCTTTCTTTCTTTCTTTCTTTTTCTTTTTCTTTTTTTTTGTTGGAGTCTTGCTCTGCAGTGCAGACTGGTCCTGAGCTCACCATGTAGTCCAGGCTGGCCTCAACTCACAACAATTTTCCTGCCTCATTGCTCCAAGTGCTAAGGTTACTGGCATGTGCCACTACACCCAGTTTCTGTGGTGCTGGGCAGTCGAACTCAGGGCCTTGTGATTGCTAGGCAAGAGCTCTAACCACTGCACTTCCCTTCAGCCCTCAGGTGCTTTTCAAAGTCAGCTTAAACCAGGCACGGTGGCACACGCCTTAGTTCATTACAGTGGCTGAAGTGGGAGGCTCACTGGAGCCCAGGACAACATACGACCCACCTCAAACACAATCAAAAACATACTCAGCTGAACACATACCCATATATGGTCACATACCCCAGGGGTAGAGAGCATATCTTGGACAGAGTCTGACAGGGGTCCTGGTCGAGGTGGTAGCAAATCTCATGTGAGAATGGGAGCTGGCACCCAGATCTTGCCTAACATGAAGAGTTAGGAAATATTGCCATTTTTCAACCTCTCCATCCCCCAGGGAAGGAGGATATGGAGGGGGTGGGGTATTTTGCAGTGCTAGGAAATCTGTCCCCTGGGACTGGAGCCAAGGGACACAGTCTCATGACCAATTTGTTAAGTGGGAAAAACAATAATTATCAGATTAAAAAGATGTTCATTGCTTAACACTCTAGAGGAAGTTTGAGGGGGTAAACATTGGGGTCTCTCAGGTGGGAGGATGGCAGCAGGGGTGTAAGTTGTGAAACTCTTTTGTCCCCAGGTGAAGACACACCTACAAGCTCAGGCAGCTTCTGAAATTGCTGTAGGGCACCAGTATAAGCATCAGGTGAGGGATTCCCCCTGATGTACTAAAGTGCCCCCACCTTCCTCTCCCATTCCCTCCCAGCCTTCTGCCTGTACCCAGCAGCCCCAACCCTGGCCACTGCTCTGTCCAAGCCATTGACTCAATCCCACTCTGCCCTGGAACCCACCTAGACTGTCATAAACCCTTTCTTCTAGTCTCCAGCACCTGTTTCTCCTGACCCACTTCCTTACCGCCAGTGTCCTCAAGTCCCTACTCTGAGGTGACAAGTAGCAGCAGCATATCCTGGCTCTAAACCCACCCCACATTAAACAGGTTGTCCAAATAACAAGTGTGTGTTAAGATCCACACTTGACAGTGTTAGGAGGTGGCAGCCCCTGATTTGGAGTTACTGAACCCCACCCCCATGGTCTTCCCCCAACCAGGGCATGTTTCAGGCACTAACCAAGATTGGCCAGAAACATGGACTGGTGGGGTTGTGGCGTGGGGCCTTGGGCGGCCTGCCCCGAGTTGTCATCGGTTCCTCCACCCAGCTGTGCACCTTCTCCTCCACCAAGGACCTCTTGAGCCAGTGGGAGGTACTGCCCGGGAAAGGGGTGGGGCCATCCTGGGAATGGGGGTAGAGGGTGGGCAAACAGAAGCAGGCCCTAGAGGGGATGGGGCCGGTGTCCAGATGTGAGGGAGCAACAAGGGGGCTCCTGGGTTGTTGACTTCTTAGGCTCTTCCCACAGTTCTCTTGTCACTTCCTCCCAGAAGCTCTCTTGTCGCTTCCTCATTCACAGAATTATCATACTATGTGTTATTACTGCAGAGACACCTCCCCAGTTTACTAGTTCTGAGCGTCCCCCAGGCAGGCGGGGCCTGTCCTGTCTCAGCAGTTACAAGATTGGCTGATTGACAAAGCTCTTCCTCTTTCCCCCTACAGATCTTTCCTCCCCAGAGCTGGAAGGTGGCTCTGGCGGCTGCCATGGTGAGTGGCATGGCAGTAGTCCTGGCCATGACACCCTTCGACGTGGCCAGCACCAGGCTGTATAATCAGCCTACAGATGCTCAGGGCAAGGTAAGAGACAAGACTTCTGGGGTGCAGGCAGGTAGGAAAAGCTGAGGTTGGGGGAACAGACTGTGGGTATAGGTGGGACAGCCTCACGTGCCACCTGCTGAGGTAAGGCCCACGGTGGGCCCTGACAAGCTCCTTCCCTGTTTTCCTTTCCTCTCCAACACAATCCAGGGCCTCATGTACCGGGGGATCCTGGACGCTCTGCTGCAGACAGCTCGGGCAGAAGGCATTTTTGGCATGTACAAGGGTATAGGTGCCTCCTACTTCCGCCTTGGCCCCCACACCATACTTTCCCTCTTCTTCTGGGACCAGCTGCGCTTCCTCTACCATACATACACTAAATAACAGCCACTTCCCACACTCCTTGGACAGTTCTGTCTACACTATTATGTCCTGGGGACTACTGACCATATGACTTACCCATCTGAAGGGGACGGCCAGCCCCACTCCCTATCTATTCTCTCAGGGTTGAATCACAGGAAGTAGATTCCCTCCCTCCCTCCCTTGGATGTTGCATAAACCTTCCTACCCATCCTCCTACCCCCACACACTTAACACCCGTCTCTCGGGGCTGAACTAATCACTCCAAAATCAATCACTCCAAAGCATATGTCCCCCGTCTTTTCACTGCCAGCCTTGGGTCACTACTGCTCTCGTGCACAGCTTTAAATTCTCCCCTCCAAGACCAAAGGGAATTGGGGGTGGGTAACCTATGCATCCTGTTAAAAAATTCAAAGGCAGAGAAATTTTATTGGTTATAAAGCAAGTTTATTTCTGCAGAGAGGAGGTGTCTTATATTTATGCACTGGTAGAAGTAAGAGGAAACCCAGGTATTCAGCCTCTTTTTGCCCCCTCCCAGAACCAGGTCCCTAAGTCCTTAGCAGCATCATGCAGGGCTTCGTCACCTTTACTGGGAACCAAAGATGTTGGGATCGTGAAGGGTCAGACTGGTCACCAGTTGCTCAAAGTTACTGAGGCTCCAGGGAGGATTTGCAGGGCCAAGAAACGACCTATTGTCAAGGCTTGGGGATGGAGAAAAGGGAGAAAGAACAGTAAAAAATAGTATCTAGGCTTGAGGTTTAGAAATTCCCACTTCCTGTCCCCCAGAGGACCCAGGTGTCTGTAATTGCTATGCATGTCACCCACTGTGCTTCCTTGGAGGACCCAGCCACCCATCACCCAGCTCTGCACACCCTAACTAATCTCACTGGAGATCCAGTCATGAGACACCGCCCTTTCCTTTCTTTCCTCCTTACGGGGGTTCATTGAAAGTGATCAAGAGATCAGTCTGGTACTGGGGCAGCCGCAGCAAGGCCTGATGCACGGTCACATCCTTTGCTACCTAGGGATCAGAGATCAGAGTCAGTATGCTACTTGAGTCTCTAGCCTCCCCCTTCCCGCTCCAGGGCACCCCATACTCCCTGGCCCTCACCTGCTGGTTTTCCTTAGCTATCTGCTGCTTGCCAGAAAGGACCCAGGCTTCTTGGCAGCAGCCCTTCAGTGCCAGGTTCTCCAGATTGAGGGGCTGCACAGACTCCACGTGAAGGGCCCTGGCCCCTTGCACGCCACCAACATCCTCGAAATGATACCTGGGACAGGGAAGCGGGGACAGGGAGGGGCATCCATCCATGCCTCTCCGTACATCTTTTCCCCCCTTTTATTGATATGTATATATGCAATACATAATGCTTACATTGACCTTGAGTATTTTGTGCATATACATATCACGGAAAAATTACAAATCCTTCCCGTCCCTTTTTGACCCTCCCATCCCCCTACACCTTTAAGTGCTGGGTTTCACTCACTCCAGGTGACAAGAGAGAGCCCTTGGAAATCTGGTCCAGAATAACCGTCTCACCAGAGGCCCCGCCCACTTCCTTGGCGCCGGCCCTCCCATTGGCCCACCGCGGGCCCTTAACTCACCGCGCAGCCGCTTCGCCCCGCACGTGAGACTGCAACTCCAGAAGTTCTATGATCAGGCTCTGGTCACAGATAGGATGGCAGAAAACTTCTTGATTGTCCGGGACCGGCCTGAGGTCGCTGGAGCGAGGCAAGGCAGACCCTGGTTAACTAGCTTCTTCCCTCAATCCGCCCAGCCGGCCTCCACTGGTGCCCTGGGCTTTCTCACCTGACATCAATGGCCTCAGTGGGAAGGATGGAGGAGAATGCTCCCCCGAAAAGCGGACAGTCTCTTGTGGGCTCCATGGACCTGGAGCCAGGGTATAGGCTTTAGAGATGTTTAAGCCATAGAGGGCCACGAGGCATGACTTCCCTGGGTTTCGCGGCTGCCACCGCGCCCTCCCGGCTCGGTTAGTTCCGGGACCTTTAAGAGTTGGTCCCGCCCTGCCCTCGCGCCGGCCAATCGGCGCCTGCGCCATGGAGGCGGGGCCGCGCGGCGCAACTGTGAAGCCGAATTCGAGGGAAGGGCAGGGTGGGACCGCAGGATCTGACTAGCGACCCGCGTCTTGGTTTGGATTTGGTGACTCTCCCCTCACCCTGCGGCCTCTCCTCCTTTTAAAGGGCTTGCATCTTCTAAAAAGGTCGCTTGAGACCCTGCTTAAGCACAGCTGATAATCTAAAGTGGGCTCTCCTGAGTCGGGAAAATCAAGAGATTCCTGGCGCCTCATGTCGTGTGGGCAGCCTGCCAGACCACTAATTTCCGGTCCCACTCTGGGACTTAGGAAAACAATAAGGTCCAGGTGTGGGTCTGGGTTAGGCCCTTATCCCTTCCTGAAAGTGACACCCAATCTAAGGATTATAGAGCTAATCTCTTTCAAGCCTTTGCTTTGGGAAGACTGGGAGTAGGGTGGGATAGAGCAAGCGTCCCCTCCCCTGGTACACCTGAACGGAAGCACGGATTAAACTTTTTCTTTTACAGATTTTTCGAGTGTTCTTTAACTGTTTGGTCAACTTTAACCTCCCCAGTTAATTTCTCTATTCCTCTTTGATCCCCAGCACCTGGCATACTGTTCAGCGCATAACCGGCATGTTACATAGTGAGTGAATTAAACCCATTAGTACCAATGGCTGGGAACCAGAAGGCCCACCTGTGCCTTCAGTTGACACCTGCACCAGCCAAGAACTAGGCAAGGAGATTCTCATCCTGAGACTGTGTAAATTCTCGTAATTTAATAAAATTAAGCAAGGGTACCTATGTCTTGATCCCATAACTCCACGCCCTGTGCAACGGGCTGGCAACACCAAGGCAATTAGGACGCAGCCTCTGCCTCAGGTTAAGGGTGTGCGGGAGCAGAGCTCACTTTAAGTCCTGTGGCATTCTAGGATATTATAGCCAGGGGAACCTACGGGGGAACCTGAAGATACGAGGCCATGTTCAGGGAAAGGCAAGTGTTTCAGTTCCCTAAGGAGGAGAAAGGCGTAGGTGGCAGGTAACTGAACATGGCAGGTGTTTTGTAGAGATCCTCTAAGGAGCTTGTGCCCCTCATGTCCTCCTGCAGACGTCAGATTCCTCCGAGCCTCTCTTCTTCCTCTCTAAAACATTGTTCGTATTAAGATATGGACGCGTTGATGCTGAATGTGTTTCTGGGCAAGGATCAGGAAGTAGGTTTGATCCATGAAGAACTCTAAAGAAGGGGGGATCCCAGCCCGGAACCGAGGGAGCAGGTGAGGGGATCTCTCCGTTACTGCCGTGGTCAGATGGGGAGTGCCTGATCTCTTTGTCCTTACTTCCCATTTCTGCCCACGTGCCATCTGTCTTTCCTCCATACCAGTGACTGGTTAGGCTGCTCTGTGAGCAGTCAAGCAGATTACAATTCCTAGAAGGGTCCTCCAAGGACAAAGAAGCTAACAGAGCCAGGCCTGGTGATGCAAGCCTGAGATTCTAGCAGCCTGGGAGCCTGGGACAGGAGAATCACAAATTCAAGACCAGCCTGGGCAACTTGGTGACTTAATGAAACTGTCTCAAAATCAAGCCAAAAAATGGACTGGGGATGTAACTCAGTATGCAGACCGTAGGTTCAGTCCTCAGAACCATTAAAAAATAATAAAAGGGGGCTGGAGGAATGGCTCAGCGGTCAAAGTGCTTGCCTAGCAAGCGCTACGCAAGTGCTAAGTACCCGAGTTTAATTCCCCAGCACCACATAAACTGGGCACGGTGGCGCACGCCTGTAATCCCAGAATTTAGGAGGCCGAGGCAGGAGGATTGTCCTGAGTCCAAAATCAGTCTGGGCTACATAGTGAGTTCAGAACCAGCCTTGGCTACAGAGTGAGACCCAGTCTCAAAAAAAAGTAAAAAAAAAAAAAAAAAGAAAAAAAGAAGTTAACGGACTCTCCTAGTCCTGGACATAAAAGTGGAAGCTTATTCATATGCCAGGAAGAAGTCAGACTAGGTAGACTGAGGAGAAAGCACCCCACCAACTTTCTCTGGCATGTTTCATATTCTGCTCTGAGCTTTAGACCGCTGAGGGACTCCGGCCCCCCATAGTTCCCATAGTTCTGTGAGATCTGGGGATAGGGCTAGACAAGCTCAAGCTCTTCCAATGCCAGGAAGCAGCAGTGACAGGCTACAGGGCCAGATCTCCTCTGGGAGGGGTGGAACATCATTCTGTCAACACATTTCCACTCTTTCTCCTCCCTTTCTCTCTTGGTGTCTCGTCACCTCTGCTGGCCCTCCCACCTGCTGGCTGCCCAATATGTTCAGACTCAAATTCTCCAAGTGACAAGATCTAAATTGGGTCAGTTAATTGCTGTTCAATCTACAAATTATGGGTAAGGTCTGCTACCTATCTCTTCCCAGGCCACCTGCCAGATCTGACTGAAATCTTAGCCTAGCTGCCAATGTTAGAATAATAGGTACCAGGGAGCAAATGTCAGTACATCCAGATGGCTCTCAGCCACTTTCCCCAGGAGATGGGTGTGTGTCCAGCTCTTAACCCAGTGGCTATGGTAACCTGCAACTTGTTGATTCTATGCCCCTGGGACATTGTTTTATTCAATGCTTTGCATGCAGTTGATGATGTATCCCAGAGACCTTCCCTTGAGGACACTTAGAGATGAAGTCAAACCAGAGATGACTCAACACCCAGTGCTAAGTTTCACTTTGGGAAGAACTAGGGCAATCCATGTATCTAATAAGTAAATTTTTTGGGTTTTTTGTTTGTTTCATAGTACCAGGGATCAAGCCCTAGACCTACCCACTGAGCTACATCTCCAGCCCATTTTTTATTTTTAGTTTTGAAACAGAGTCTTGCTTAGTTCTTACGTTGCACAGGCTACAATCCTCCCACTTCAGTAAGCGGAGGTTTTAACCTTTTTACCTACTGTAGATACTTTGGGAGTTTTGGTAAAGCTGATGGGCCCCTAGTCAGAATAATGTTTTTGGGCTGGAGGAACGGAACAGCAGTTAAGGTGCTTGCCTTACGGTGCAAGGCCCTGCATTTGATTCCCCCAGCTCCATATAAAGCCACGTGTGGTGTTGCTCACCTATAATCCCAGCACTTGGGAGGCTTAGGCAGGAGGATTGCCTTGAGTCAAAGGCCAACCTGGGCTGTAGAGCAAGATCCTGTCTCAAAAATACACACAATTTTTTTTAGTGGTACTAAGGACTGATCCCAAAGGCTTCACACTGTGGTACATCCCCAACCCATTTTTCAAATTCTTAAAAGTTTTTTTTTTTTTTTTTTTTTTTGAGAGAGAGGCTCTTGCTAAATTGCCTGGAATAGGCTCAAACCTGTGACCTTACTGCCTCAGCCAAATAAACTAATTATAGGCCTGCACCAACAGTCCCAGATTATTAGAATAATTTTTTTTGAGACAGGGTCTCACTCTGTAGCCCAGGCTGGTCCTAAACCCACTATGGGGCCCAGGCTGACCTTGGACTCAGAGCAATCCTCCTGCGTTAGCCTCCTGAGTGCTGGGATTACAGGTATACACCACCACACCCAGTTTTGGTGTTGCTGAGAAATCAAACCCAGGGCCTTCTGCTTGCTAGGCAAGTGCTTTAAGCACTGAGCTATGGCCCTAGCCCCTAGAATAATGCTTTAAATTCACAAATAAAAGCATAGGAATATAAAACTAAAATATTTAAGTATAGTGAAAATTTTTAATTTTTGTCTGTGTGGTACTGGGATTGAATTTAGAGCCTTGTTTAGGCTAGGCAAGCACTCTACCACTGAGTTACATACCCTGCCCATACATTATTGAGATCTAAGAGCACTTCTAATAAATGTAATATCTAACTAGTGATGCACATGAATCATAGTTCAAGGTATCCACACTAGTAATATCAGACTCTCTGGCTGGGCCCAGTGGTGCAGAGCAAGAGGGTCAGGGATGCAACACCAGCCGTACCCAGTGGCACAGGCCACTAATCCTAGCACTCTGGAAGACAGAGGCAGGAGGATTCCAAATTGGAGCCTAGTCCATTCAAGTTGGAAAGACCCTATCTTGAGGTCAAAAATAAAAGCCAGGCATGGTGACCCATGTCTGTAATCCTAGGACTTGGGAGGCTGAGGCAGCTCAAGGCCAACCTGGGCTACAGAGTGAGACCCTGTCTGAGGTAAAAAGAAAGAAAGTGATCAGAAATAAAAAATGAGGGGCTGGAGGGTGTAACTTAGGGTTAGAGCACTTGCCTAGCAAGTGCAAGGCCCTGGGTTCAATTCCCCAGCACCATATAAATTGGGTGTGGTGGCACACACATGTAATCTTAGTATTTGGCAGAATTACCCTGTGTTCAAGGCCAGCCTGAGCTACATAGACAGATTAGGAGCTGCCTGGATTACAGAACAAGATCTTGTCAGGAAAAAAAAATACACACACACACACAGCTGGAGGAACAGCAGACTGGTGAAAGCACTTGCCTAACAAGTACAAGGCCGAGTTTGGTCCCCCAGCACCACATAAACCAGGGGAAGTGGCACACATCTGTAATCCCAGCATTTGGGAGGCTAAAGTAGGAAGATTACCATAGTTCAAGGACAGCATGAGCTACATAGTGAGTTCAGGACCAGCCTGAACTGCAGAACAAGACCCTGTCTCGGCCTGGAGTAATGGCTCTGCTGTTAAAGTGCTTGCCTAACAAGTGCTTAGGCAAGTGCTAAGTACCTGAGTTTGATTCCCCAGCACCACTTAAGCCGAGGGTGGTGTCACATGCCTGTAATCCTGGCACTCTGTCCATGGCCAGCCTGGGCTCCATAGTGAGTTCAGGACTAGCCTGAGCTATAGAGTGAGACCCTGCCTCAAAAATAAATAAACAAAATAAATGACCTTGTCTCAAAAAAGAAAAAAAGAATGGCAAGAGAAGCAAACCCTCCTTTCTTCTTTCCTTATTTGTTCTGTCCAAGCTGTATCAGTCGGTTTCTCACACATCTGAGGTGAGTCTTCATCTTTTTTTTTTTTTTAGGACACTTCTACTTCCCTGTCCCACCAACCCCTAACTCCAACTCAACATGTACTAAACAGATATTCCTCTCATAGTGAAATGATCATGTGCCCAGTAGCCCAGGTAGGAAGCTGGGTGTCATCACTGGCTCACTTGTTCTCCCTTCTTTTTTACTCCCACATCCACTCCCTAGTGCTTCTGCCTTCCATTTTCTCTCAGATCCCTCCAATATTCTCCAGTACACCTGCAGTGGCACTGCCCGAGTCCTGATACCGCCTGGCCCACAGATCTTCCTCTCTGGACTTCACATCCTCTCCCTCCTTGCAGCTACGGTAGTCTCAGAATTGAGGATTTGCTAGTCCCTGTCCCTCACATCACCTCCTTCAGGCAGTTTCCTGTTGTTCTTAGGATAATGTCCAGGTCCCTTAATGCTCTCTTATGCCTTAGACGTAGCCTGTGTGTTTCCTGTTTGTACTTCAGCATTCCACACAGACTTGTTTTTGTTCAGTTCCCTAACCCACCATGTCTCTTACCTCTGGGGCTTTGCACATATTGTTCTTTTTTTTGGAGTGCCACCTTGTCCCTTTACATAACAAACTGCTGCTCATTCTTCTAGTCTTACCTCGCTCCAGAAATCCTTCACCAATCCTGAAAGTCTGGGCCACATGGATCTTCTGTGAGTTCTCATATACCTTGAACTGCCCTTAAGCTTGTTTGAAATCAGTTGTTCCAAGTCTGCCTCCCTCACAATCCTAGGCAACACAGCGAGGCTCCCGGCTGAAACTCTCCTGCCGACTTCTTGGCTATCCCATTCCCCTGGCCCCCACACACAGCTTGGTTTTCTGGATATGACCTTGGCTTAGAGATTGCTACTCCCTCATTCCTCCCTGGTCCTGGTTAACCTTCCCAGCTGTAGCAACCGGATGGCCTAAGCATCCAGACTTCTCCAGCCCCAACCTAACAACTTTACTGGCCCAGGCAGTTGGTCTGCTGCTGATGACAACCCTGACCTCCAGTGGGGACCAGACTTCCTTAACCCATCCCCCACCCACCCGCTCTCCCAATTCAGCAGGCAACTCTGTTTTGTCTTCTTCTGCCCAATACCTTACTCCACACACCATATAAACAGCTCGGTTCCCAGCCCTCATGCCGGCCACTTCACCCACACTAAAAAAAAAAAAAAAAAAAAAAAAAAAAAAAAAAAAAAAGCACTTGTACATGGCTGGAGAAATGGCACTGCCATTAAAGCACTTGCCTAGCAAGTTCAAGGCCCTGAGTTTGATTCCCCAGCACCAAATAGAGCCAGATGTCATGGTGCATGCCTGTAATTCCAGCACTACAGAAGCAGAGGCAGGAGGACTGCCACAAGTTCAAGGCCAGCCTGGGCTCCATCGTGAGTACAGGACCAGCCTGGGCTACAGAGCAAGAGACCCTGCCTCCAAAAAAAATAAATAAATAAAAATAAAAAAAATAAAAACTGTACACTCCATAATCGGGCCTTACACCTGGACCTGCCACCTGGGAATAGGATCACTGCGGTGACAATGAACTTTCACTGCAGATTCTCTGGGTGCTGGTCATATTTTAGTTTCACATGTGTCCTTTTGACCTCACAAGTGCCCTTGACAGTTAACTCAATGACAAACTTGGTGGGGCTCTCTGTCATCCAGCACTCTGTCCCATCCCATCTGCTCTTCCAGCCTGATTGAGCTGAGGAAGCAGCAGAAGCCAAGACCTACTAGGGGCAAGGTGGCCCATGCCCGAGCCCTCCTGGCGAGCTGCTCACTGGAAAGGCTTCCCAAAGCTCCAGCCAAATTGCCAACCTGCCTCTACCCCACCTGCAGAAGTACTTGTGTCTCCATCAGTTGACTGTTTGCTGCTCCCAGGAGTCCAACGACAAACAGAATTTCTTAGGTTTCTGCCTATCTTGTCTTTTTTGCTGGTAGTAGTGGAGGGGTGGAGTTGTGCCAACCTTCAATAGAGCAGATGGGGAGAAGTTCCTCTCAGCCCGGCAGGCTCACAACTGTCGCATGCTCACCTCCCTCCTTTCTAGTTCCTGCTCCTTGCTCACACACTGGCTAGGGTGCAGGGTTCAGATGGAGTGTGGAGGGAAGGCTAATGGGGCACAGGCCTAGGAGGGCAGAGGGAGATCTGGCCCATCCTTCCCCTCTGGGCTCACTACCTGCCTCAGCTTCCCCGCCAGCCGTAGCTTGTGCTTGGTTCTTTTTCTGTAAAATGAAAGGGCTGTTTGCTGCCAGGCAGCTATTAGAAAAGACAAGGGCTGGAGGAACAGCTCAGCAGTTAATGTGCACTTTCCCAAAACAATTTACGATGGGCATAGTGTCGCACGCCTGTAAGCCCAGCACTCAGGAGGCTGAGACAGGAGGATTGCCGTGAGTCCAAGGCCAGCCAGCCTGGGCTTCATAGTGAGTTCAGGACCAGTCTGGATTACAGAGTGAGACCTTGTCTCAGGAAAAAAAAAAAAAAAAAAAAAAAAAAAAGACACTACCTGGTTCATCTGTCTCTCCATCACAACCTGTGTCAGGGCAGTGTCCTTCACTTGAAATGATGCCAAGAACCTGTAATGTTCAGCTGGGCACTGTGGCACAAGCCTGTGTCCCAGCACTCTAGGAGGCTGAGGCAGAAGAGTCTCACATTCAAGCCTATCGTAGGCAATGTAGGTCTCTGGGGATATAGCTCAGTGTGAACTGGGGGTCCAACCTTCCAGGCTGCAATAAAAAAACAGAAAGACTACAGGTGTAGCCTGGGTTCAACCCTAAGTACTGGGAAAAAAAACTTGTAAATTTGAATGATGATGTGTGGCACAGAGCCAAACTACCCATACACCCAATCCAGTAAGCTCACTCTTAAGTCTATATTGTCCTTCCTAATGTCAACGTTCTTATTCAACATATATTTACTGACCACCAGAAAGTGCCAGGCATTGTCATGATGCAGTACAGAGCAAAAAGTAATTGAGAGTTTCGTTCCGAATACTCCTGTATTCTGCTGACTGCTTGGATCACAGACCTGTGCCAGTTTATGTGGTGCTGCAGAATTGAATTCAGGGCCTTGTGCTTGCTAGGCAAGTGCGCTTTCTGCTGTGCTATTCCTCCAGCCCCTGAAACTGTTTCTGAGCTCACAGGTTTTACATTCTACTGGGGGGAGATCTTTGGTCAAACCCTTGTTGAACATAAGATAGCAATGGTGAAGGGGCTGGAGGAATGGCTCAATGGTTAAAGTGGTTGCCTAGCAAGTGCTAAGTCAAGTACCACATAAAAGCTCCGTATGGTGGTGCACACCCTGCTGATGCTGCCCTCAGGAAGTGCGACCACAGTACAGTAAAAGGAAATACACCTGGGGAAGCATGGCTCCCTCACTGTCCCTTACAATATATGTAATCAACTGTAGTCAGTTCAGTGAACCTTAATTCTTCCTTTAAAAAAGGTGGTACTGGGGAGAAACTAGCAAGTACCTTGCTGAGTTTTTTGAGAATTAATTCAGAGTTCAGGACCAGCCTGGGCTATAGAGCAAGACCCTGTCTCAGGAACAATAAAACCAAATAAACCAAGTGGTGGGATTACAGGTGTATAGCTCCACAGCAGGCTTATGTGCCTCTGGGGAATGGAACCCAGGGTCCCAAAACTGCCAGACAAGTACTCTAATGTTTGAGCTATGTTCCCCCAGCCCTGGGGTTTTTATATTGTCACATCTTGATCATTTTTACTTCCCTCCCCATCCCCTTACCTTCCTGTATCCTTTCCCTCCCTCCAGTCTATCTACCCAGCACATGTGAAGCAGATTACCTTCCCCTCTCCCTGCTGGCCCTTATCCCTCTGATACCTAAGACTCTAGACTACATTTTCAGGAAGTCCTTTAATCATGGTGTCCAACTTTTTTGGGAGCCACCTGACTCCAGCTGTACAAGACCATGAGGAAGTAAGCTCTATATGCATTTGTGTGTGCACGCAAAGGAAGCCAGGAGTCAGCAAGAGAGCTTGCTTGCTCATGCTGCCTCCAGGAAGTATGACTGCAGGACAAGTGAAAGGATACAGAACTGGGGGAGCATGGCTCCCTGGCTGTCCCTTACAGGGTGTGTAATCAACTCTAGGCAGTTCAGCGAACCTTAATCCTTCCTTGAAAAAAGGTGGCAGCAGGCAGAAGCTATCAAGTACCTTGCTGAGTGCTTGTGAGATTTAATTCAGATACATATGACATACTGTGCATCCTTGGCTCAGTCAGGTAGCTATACACAGCTCACCTTAAGTTCTGTTAGACCAGAATCTCCACTGGGGCAGTGCTGTGCTTAGCACACGGAACATGAATGGAATGAATTGAAGAGGAGAACTCTAATAAACGCCAAGTACCATCCGGGGGATACGCGTGAAAGGAAGGTGCTCAGTTAGAACAGGAGTTCTTAGTTCAGAGGCCGGCATGGACACACAGCCAGAAACACTGTTGGTGGCATTTCTGTCAACAGTGATGCCTACATCCAGCATAGCACATATGAAAAGGAATCCAGAAAGCCTCTGCTGTTTTTAGATGAAAACAATGAGGCTGGGAGGCAGATTTCCATGCGTTGTTCTCAGGCCCTAAACCGTGAATAGCCAGGGGGCATGAAACATTCCTCAGAGCCCCAATGAAGGAAATAAGGCACAAAGTAGTGGCACTGGGAAGTACAGCAGGGCCACTGAAACCCTGCTGACCCCCTTTCTCTAGCTCAACCACAGACCACTTGACCTGAGTGTGAGTAAGGTGAGCCACAGCAGAACAGAGGATTAGAACAGCTGCGGCCACGCAAGGCTCAAGCAGGCACATATGCAAATTAGCTGAAATGCTTTGACATTCTGGCCCTGGTCAGTGAAGATACTTCTGGAAATCACGCAGAATGTTCCTGAAGGCAACAGTGGAAACGGCAGTTATACATAGGGCAAAAGTGTGGGCAGATGCCTTCCAGCCTGCTCAGCAGCCTTCTTCCTGGGTCCAGTCTCGGGCATTGATGAATAGCTGCAGCCAGGGGGAGGTGGTCAGCGTGTCAAAAGGAGAGGGCCGCCATGCCCATTGCCAAGGCCTCACAGCACGCTCAGGGTGAGGCATGAGAGCCAGGTGGCGACCATCACGAGAGCAGATGCCAGCCATACCCCCTGGTGACCCGTTGGGATTCATGGGGTACTGCTCTGTAGGGTTCCCATCATCATCTGCCCAATGCAGGGGAACCAAACCACTGGCCTCCATCTGGGTTTGGTGTTCCAGAGAAGAAAATGCCATGTACCCTGGGAAAGAAGGAAAAGAAACATGAAGGCCAAGCTCTCCCTCGGGCCCTCCCTCCAGCCAGCCCTCCCCAGCCTTCCCCAGCCTGACCTTCTCCATGGGCACTCCACACGGGCAGCACAGCACCTTCCATCCCTCGGAGCATCAGGGCTGGCCCAGGGCCCACGCGCACACTGGCCCAGCGAGACTCATAGCGTCCAGACAGGTTGTGGCGCAGCAGGAGGCCAGGCCGGGCCGGCCAGGAGTCATGACCTGACCCAGCTGCCTCCTCACTGGAGTCACCTCCCACCCAGCCCAGCAGGGCCAGCAACTGGCAGCCATTGCACACACCCAAGCTGAAAGTGTCTGGCCTCTTCCGGAATCGACTTAGCTCGGCCCTGGCCTGTGAATTAAAGGTTATAGCAGCAGCCCACCCTAGAAGGGAAGCGAAGTCAGGGTAAGATGTGGAAGGCCTCAGGCAACAGGAAGCTGGAAACAAATGAGAACAACTGCTCCTCTATTCTAGCGGTGGAGCCTGAGACAAGTGTGTTTCACACTGAGCTGTATTTATTTTTGAGATAGGGTCTTGTCCAGTACCCAAGCTGGGCCTGAACTTGCAATCCTCCTGGCTCCGCTTTCCAAAATGCTGAGTTTTCAAGCCTGTACCATGAAGCCTGCTTTCTTCAATTATATGTTCCCAACTTCTGAGCCAGAGATGGTCCTGATTTTCTTCTCGTTTATCCAGCACATTTTCAAAATTTTCACTTAATTGCTTAATGTTTACAAGTGAGATTCCACACAAAATCTGAATTTTTTAGCTTCCTTTGGAATATTAAGCTAGGCACAGTGACACAGGCCTATACTCCTAACACTCTTGGAAGGCTGAGACGAAAGGACACCAAGTTTGAGCCCAGCCCGGAGACAACTTAGTGAGACCCTGTCTCAAAGATCAAAAATGGGCTGGAAATGTAGCTCAATATGAAGGTCCTGGGCTTGACCTATTGTAATAGAATGAACAAAACAAAACATCAAAGAATCTAGCCATGTTGAGCCATCTTTCCAGCAGGACAATGTGCTCAATTTGAGTGCAACTGCCTTTTTAGCCAGGATGTGTCCCCTCCAAGCTGGCTCAACCCCTTCCAGCCCACAGGCTTTCTCTGGCCCTGAAATGATGTGCCCACTGTGCTCTGGTTCCGCAGAGGTACAGGGCCAATCCCCAGACCGGGAAGGGGGCAGAGGCACCACACAGGAGTCTGCACACTAACCTTTAGCAGAGCCCAGGACATCTGCATAGCTGAAGCCGCCCACAAAGGCCACACCACGGAACGTGTCCAGACCTATGGCCCCTGAGCAGAGGTCCTGCATAGTAACATCCCATACCTGGTAGGATTGGGGATAGGGGAGGATGTTAGAGGACATATAGACCAAGGTGGATAAGGCC
Source organism: Ctenodactylus gundi (assembly GCA_004027205.1). Classification (NCBI taxonomy): domain Eukaryota; kingdom Metazoa; phylum Chordata; class Mammalia; order Rodentia; family Ctenodactylidae; genus Ctenodactylus; species Ctenodactylus gundi. Next base: position 175,829 of record PVKB01002369.1, read on the forward strand.
CTCTCAATTCTCCCAGCCCCTTACTTACCTCAAACCCAGACAAATGGAAGGCATCAGCCATTTCCCGGTCTCCATTACTGCCCTCTTCTCGCAAGATGGCAACTCGGGGACTGAGACTACCTAGAAGAGGGAGTCTCTCTGGGCTACAGAGATATTTCCCCATCCCATCTCCCCAGAGACCTTGTCCAGGTCAGGCCCAAGCACCAGGCCTTTGTACACACTCACTCACCTGGCTCCCGGGGCACAGAGGCCTTGGGGAAGTTTGGGGGCAGGCAGTAGTTGGGTCCTGTGCGCTCCCTCAGGCCCCGTTCCTCCTCTGCCACACAGCGTGGCTCTGCCTGCAGTCGCTCTAGCTGGAAACTTGTTTCTTCCCAAAGGGCTCGCAGCTGCCCAACAGGCTCTTCCACAGCCACAGCTCCATTCACTGACACCCGAACCTGGGCAGAAGGCAAATCAATCAAGGGCCGGGCTGGGAGGACAGCTACTCCATGGCTACAGAGCAGGCCAAAGCTTCCTCACTGTGACTGCCCCACTGAGCACTCCTCTCTCCCTGGTTTCCTCACCATGGCATGGGGTCCGGCCTCGCCTGTGTGGCCCAGCTCCAGGCAGTGGAGGCCAGCACCCTGGTACCGCTGTAGTACTCCAACCAGGTCTGGCTCCCGCACTTCCAGTACCAGGCCTGGCTCCTCAGCGAACAGCACTGCCAGCGCTGAAAGAGAGATGGCGCAACTCATGGCAACTAGGGTGCTACCAGGGACAGGAAATGCAGGCAGGGAGATAGGGCGGAGAGAGCAGAGGTGGTCATCGGGGCGGCTGAGGGCTGGAAGGGTCGGGTGGAGAAAACTAAACTGACTATGGGAGGTTTCACATGGGTAAAGTCAGGAATATTGCAGATGCTAGCCAGTTCAGTTGTCAGAGGAGCACACAGACGAGATAAAGAAAAAAGGGGTAAGGGACACTCTCCTCTAATAGGGGATGCGTTTTGCAGGTCTAGGGAAACAGCCCTGGTCTAAGTATAGATAGATTCCAGGCTCCTTACCATCAGCCCCGGGAGCAGGCACATCCACATCTATCCCACAATTCCCAGCAAAGGCCATCTCCAGCAGGCAGGTGATGAGGCCTCCATCACTGACATCATGGCCTGAGCAGAGGAGGCGGTCTGAAGAGAACAAAACAAGCTTAGCAACCCAAGTCTGATAGCTCTACCTCCTCCTGGAAGTAGGTAAGAGTGTGTACAAGATGGTGGACTCCCACACAGAACCAGAGAAAGGACTGAGTCCCTCCTGCCCTATCTCACTCGTTCAGATGGGGAATACGGGTCTCTGGCCCCCCACCACATACATCAATTCCCTCAGGGCCGCACTCACCTTTCAGCAGCCCCTGGGTGATTCTGAAGGCACGCACTAGGTTCTCGGGACAGTCCAGGTCAGGAGGCTGCTCCCCAAGCTGGGAGAAGCACTGGGCAAGAGCTGTGCCGCCCAGCCGGTGCTGCCCAGGGCTCAAAGGCACATACAACAGGTGGCCTGGAAGATGAGGAAGGGAAAAGGGAGATGGGCAGCTCAGGAGGACCCCTCCCCACAGTGCTCACAGCACTGCCATTTCCAGGAGGCAGTGAGGTATCCTAGATAACCAGACCCAGAAAGCAACAGCTATTGGGTTGAGGGAGCCCAGTATTCACAAAGCAGACCCCAAATCAAGGACCAAGCTCAAGACACTCAACACAGGGAGAAGGGGAACAAATCATACCTCTTCCTTCAGGATGCTTGAGGTCTGGGGTCACAGTGGCTGTGATATCTGGACAGACAGCATAGGCTGAGATGACCAGTGCCCCTGCAGGACAAGCAGCAAGGAAGAGTGAGTGGCCAGCCCAGTCCCACAGTGCCTCCCCATTCTCTTCTCCTAGGGGTCCCAGCCTCACCAGGAGCCTGCACAGTTTCAGTGCCAACTCGGGCAGCCATGCTGAGGGAGTCCTTGCCACCGTCCACCGCCACACCTAGAGCTGCCATTACCGCTACCATAGCTTCACAAGCATAAGCCAGAGCTGCACCCTCGCCTGGGAGCTTGGCCGCCCACATCCAGTTCCCACTGCACTTCACGTCCTGGGACAACAGACACACGGCATTAGAGAGGAGGAGCAGAAAGGAACTGGGAGGTAACAAGCAAGCGGGTAGGTGTGGTTACAGGAGCACCACAAACACCTGGGCCCCAGGTCAGAAGCTGCGGGGGGAACTCACCCGGAGATCAGTGACCAGAGCAAACACCAGGTTAGTGAGGGCTTCAGCCACTGCCAGTCGGGCAGAGACCTTGGGGTCCAGCAGACTCTTGACTGGTTGCTCTCCCAGGGCCGTAGCAGCCCCTATGAGCTCCTGGTGACTCAGTGCCACAACAGCCACATCAGCCAGAGGAGTATGCAGGGGCCCAACACACTGCTGTTGAGCCACCAGGCCACCTACAGAACGGTCCACCTGTGGAACCAGGTACAGTGGGCAAGGGGGTAAAGGGCAGGAAGATCATATGTGCCTCTACTTACCCCAGAGGACACAGGGCATATGAAGGCTCAGATTTCCCCCAACATGCACACAAGACTTCTATACAGCTAGAGTAGCTGTGAGACCAGGCCACCAGGGAAGCTTCCATTTTCCTGCTCCCACCTTCACCCTCCTGAGCTTGGGAAACCCCCACTGTAGTCCCTAAGGGGAAGGAAGCTGGTGGAGGGGGAGTTAGGATGCAGAGGGCTGATGAGGTTAAACAGGGAGAACCTTGTTGGTGAGGTAGCGCTTGCTGGCCACAGCAGGCAGCCTTAGAACCCTCTCCAGAGCCTGGCGCACACTCAGCCCTGGGGGAAAGACCAAAGGCTTCAGCACAGGGGGTTTCCTCTGGAGGAAGAAGTTCTGAAACAACAACAGTGACAAGGGAGTGTGAGAATCCAGGGAGGCTGAACACTGGAGACAAGGCACAGCCAGGGTAAAGAGAAGTCCAGGAAGCTGGGCTATAGGAGAAAATCCTGCTCACATACCTTCCGAGGCATCCTACCCAGCACCCAGTCAAGCTCCAGGTCCACAGGGGTTGGGTGAGGAGTCAGGGGAGTGTTCCTCTGGTCATTTCTTCCTACAGGACTCTCACGATCATCCACCAGCACTATCTGTGGGCCATAGGAACACCACAGAGGGATTGAGACCACCAACACCAGGAGGGACTGTGCCCCAAGATCAGAAACAAACATCCTCTGGCTCTTGCTGGGCTTTCTATGCAGAGTCCCTCCCTTTACCCTGCATCCTCCATTGTTCTTCATACCTTTTTACTCACTTACTTATGTACTGTGGTATTGGGAATGGAGCCCAAGGCCTCCACACTAAGCTACAGCTCATCTTTTTTTTTTTTTTTTTTTTGAGGCAGGATCTCACTTTACAGCCCAAGTTGGTCTTGAACTCACTATGGAGCACAGGCTGGCCTTGGACTCATGGCAATCCTCATGCCTCAGCCTCCCTAATGGTGGGATTACAGGTGTGAGGCATCATGCCCAGCTTTATGTGGTGCTGGGGAATTGAATTCAACTTTGGACTTGCAAGGCAAGTGTTTTAACCACTGTGCCATTCCTCCAGCCCATTTTTGGCTTTCAGATAGGGTCTCACTAAATTGTTTATTTGCCCAAACTACAGGCTTGTGGCGCCCTATCTAACTATTCATCACACGTTTGTGGCCACATCTCCTATCCTCTTCTTGTCCTCCTCCCTGACAGTTTCCTTCAAGCCTTGGTATAAGGGCAGTTTGAGACTTCATACAGCATCTACCCTGAGACCAGCTCACCCTCTTGTCTCCAGTGATTGTGCCCACAAAACAAGCTGGGCAGCGTTCCCGGGTACTGACACGACTCAGGAAGTCCTTATCGGGGGGTTTCAGCAGAAGTGCATTTGACTCTTGGTATTCAGCACCCCAGATTTCCAGGGCATTCAGGGTTGGGTCACCCAGCTGCAAAGTCATTGCAGGAAGAGAGAGAAAAGGGTCAGTGGGCATGGGTATTCACTGTTGCTGGGATGGGGAAGGCTGGCTGAGACTGACAGAGGTGGTGACATGGATAAACAGGCTTCAGGGGATAAGACCCACCTGGAAGCGGCTGGTGTAAATGATGGCTCCCTCTGGGTCACACAGCTCCTTTAGGACGTTGCCTGGTGAAAGATTGCAGGAAGAGCTCATGGTCAGCTCCTGGCAAACACAGAGGAGTCCCCAGTCTCCAAAGGAGCACTGTATTCTGTGTCTCTGTACGAACTACTGCTATACCCTTACTACCCTTACTACCAGCCATCCCATGGCAACAGGCTCAACTCATCCAACCTGGAACCTGGTCAGAATGTAGAGGGGTAAAGAAGGGGACCCACAGCTCATCAATTGGCTCCAGATCCTTGTTATCCCTTCCTAACCCAAACCTGGCAGGATAGACCCAATTTCTTCCCTTACCATTACCACCGGCACCCTGGTCATGAAGGCTGCAGATAGGATTTCCATGGGGGGCTTCCACACAAGCCCGGATCACACGATTCATCTTCTGTTCCATCTCTGGGTCTCCCCGCTGTACTGCCCCAAAGTCAAGGTCACTGGAGTTGTCTCCTTGCACCTGGAGAAACATAAAGCATAGACAACTGAGTTCAGGGAGGCTGGGAGTTCCCCACCCATAGGGCCCAGCAACATCAGAGTTTGCTTCTTTAGCTATTCCTACTCACCTGCACAGACGAAGCAGCTCCACCCCCAACCCCAATCCTATAGACCGGACCTCCAATCTTTACAACCAACATGCCTGAAGGAAGGAACGCACAAAAAGAAAATATGAGAAGCTATCTCTAAAGCAGGGCATGAGAGCAAAGAAAGTTGACGTGAGGGGAACAGAACTTAAACCTGCCATTGGGTTGATGGAAGGTAAGCTGGTACAACATTCATAGAGGTTAACATGGCCATACTTATTAAAACTATAAACACAGAGCTGTAAGAGCACAGCGGCTAGAGTTATTGCCTAGCAATTGCAAGACCCTGAGTTTGATTACTTATCCCCAGATAAGCCAGGTATTGTGGCGCACAACTGTAATCCCAGCACTTGGGAGGAGGAAGCATAAGGATCGCTGTGAGTTTAAGGCTGGCCTGGACTACAGGAAAAGACCCCAACTCAAAAATTTAAAACAACAAAAAAACTATAAACACAACTGGACAAAGTGGTGCAGACCTAAGATCCCAGTACCACCACACCCAGTTGATCTCAAGTCCCAGGTCTGGTGGGACAATTTAGCAGCTTAGTGAGACTCTGCCTCAAAACCAAAATAAAAGTGTTGGGGATATATAGCTCAGTACAAAGGCCCTAAATTCAATCTCCAGCACGTATCACAAAAGAAAAAGAAAACAATAAAACTACAAACACACTTATTCTTTGGGAAAATACATTCTGAGGAATTTCTTTTATACATTTATTCGCACAGGTATAAAATCACTGTATACAGGATTAAAAACTAGGTCAGGTATAGTGGCTTACACCTACAATACTAGCTCTCAGGAGGCAGAGGCTGGAGGATCATGAGTTTGAAGCTACACTGGGCTGAACAGCAAACTCCAGGCCAGCCTAAGCTTGACAGTATGATCCTATCTAGCTTAAGAAGAAATTTTTTAAAAGAAAAAAACAGAAACACCATAGTTACTTACATTAGTATCAGAAAATAATACAAAGCTAAAAATAGAGAGATGATTACATAAATTATAGTATGTACTACGGAGCAAGGCCCTGTCTCAAAAAAAAAAAAAAAACTATGGAATGTAAACACACTGAAACATTAAACTACCAAAAAAGGGAATTACATTAAAAAACAGAAAAAAAAAAAAAAGCTGAGCCCAGTGGTTCAGATCTATGATCCCAGCACTCTGAGAGACTAGGGCAGTTCAGCCTCATGCACCTATGGAAACTGTGTACTGTTGGGAGGTAGGGCCTGGCTAGAAGAGCATATGCTTAAGGCTTGACCTGAAGATGGAGGGGTGTGTGCTGGTTTCACTCTTCCTCTGAGACTTGGCTTGCTCTACCATGCCTTGAGCATCTGTCTCCAGCTTCAGTTCTGGCCCTGACTCTAGCTCCAGCCCTGCCATTTGATTCAAGCATTTCCTAGCTGCCCACTCATGAACAGGCTGTGACCTTCTGCAACTATTAGGTAAAACAAATCCTTCCTCCCTAAATTATGGATATCAGGTATTCTGTCCCTGCAACAAGAAAGTAACTAAGACAGAAACTGGTACCAAGAGTAGGGTTTTTACTATGACTTTACCTGAATATGTGGTTTGGAAGCCTTTGGACCTGGTTTACAGGAGTTTGCAAAGGTTTGAGGATGTCGGCTCAAGAAGCTGTGGAGTGCTCTGAGCCAAGCTTGATGGGAGATTCTGATCAAAACTCAGAAGACCAGGATGATAGAAGTGTGTATTGGAAAGGCCAGGCTCAATATGTTTCAGATGGGAAGGAGAACTATTTTGGCAAGTTGCCTAAAAACCATGCATGCTACCCTCTGGCAAAAAGTTTGTCAAAATTTTGCCCTTGTCCAGACACTTTGCCTGAAGCTGAGATTAAGGGCAGGGATTACTTAATCTGGTGAAGAAAATCTCAAGGCAGCCCAAGGTCCAGGATGTCACTTGGCTGCTGTTTATGGCTTTTAGCCAACTCTAAGGCAAAAAGACAGGAAAAAAATGTCAGAAAAAAATGATAAAAAGTTTGCAGTGCCAGACCAAAATGGCCTACAGTGGTGAGAACATAAAGGGAAATTAAAGAGATTAGCATTAAAAAGAAGCCAAGTATTTACACTCAGGACTGTAAGAAAGATACCTTCAGGGCATTCTCAAATGTCAACAAGACCTCACCCTTTACCACCTCAAGGGTGGAGAGGCAAAAGATTTTGCTCTGAGAAATGTACTCCAGGGCTAAATGGCCAAAGATCAGCTGCCTGGTGTTTAACCACCTAAGAACTTGGGAAGCCTCACAGGGATTATCCAAGGAGGCTGCTCAAGCGAACAGTTGTGGGCTTACAAAGGCTTCAACCCAGATTTCAGAGGAAGGCCTTGGAGGTCAGGCAGTACACCCCTCAGAGGACAGTGCCTGATGTTGCGGTGGATACCCACAAGACGCAGGCTGAGGTCAAGGCCAGCCAAAGGAGTGAAGATGGAGGCACTGCTGCACCTGCAAGGCCACCCAAGCCCTTTAGAGTTTTGCCACAATTTACCCCAGGTGCTAGACACAGAGCCACAGGATTAACCCTTGCCCTCCTGAGTTTAGAAATTGTTTTGGTCCCATTATCTTTTATCCTTCCATTCTCTCTCTCTCTCTTTTTTTTTTTTTTTTTTGGTGAGACAGGGTCTTACTCTATAGCCCATGCTGGTCCTGAACTCAAGTTAGGGAGATCAGGCTGGCCTTCAACTCACTGCAATCCTCCTGCCTTGAGTGCTAGGATTACAGGAGTGTGCCGCCACGCCTGGCTTATGTCGTGCTGGGGAATCCAATTTGGGTACTTAGTGCTTAACTTAGTGCTTGCTAGGCAAGCACTTTAACCACTGTTCCATTCCTCCAGCCCGGAAAATGGAAATATTTACCCTGTGCCCTTTAAAGTGCTTAACTCTTTGGCCTTCACAGGACCTCGCAGCTGAGAGTTTGCTTTGCATCTCAGAGACCCCAGACTTTATAGCAGTGCTGGAAATGCTAAGAATGGTAACTCTTAGACAACTAAATGCATTCTGCTTAACAAGGCAGACACGGGTGTTTTGGGAGCCAGAGGCAGAATGCTGTGGTTTGGATCTGGAGTGTTCCCCCAAAGCCTCCTATATCTAAGGATACAGTGTAGTACTGGGAGGTGGGGCCTGGCTGGGAGGGATATATGCTTGCGGCTTGACTTGCAGCGTGTGTGCTGGTTTCACCCTTCCTCCAAGACTTGGTTTTGTCCTGCCATGTCTTCAGGATCTCTGTCTTCAGCTCCAGCCCTGCCATGTGATTCCATCATTTCCTAGCTGCCCACCATCAACAACTGTGACCTTCTGAAAGTGAGCCAAAACAGATCTTTCCTAACTGGTTAACCACATGCAGAATGAAACTAGACTCACATCCTTTACCATGCAGTAAAATCAAATCAAAATGGATCAAAGACTTAGGCATTAAAATGGAAACACAGAACTTGTTGAAAGAAAAAACAGGCAAAACCCTTGAAAACACAAGAGTAGGCAAGGACTTTATCAATAAAACACCTAAAGAATAGCACCAAGAATCAAAAACTAGGATTATATGAAATTAAAAAGCTTATGCACGGCAAAGGCAACCATAAAGAGAGTGAAGAGAACACCCACAAAATGGGAAGAAATCTTTGCCTGCGACTCCTTAGAGGACTATTATCAAGAAAATACAGAGAACTGAAAAAAATTAGACCTTCCAAAATAAAGGACCTAATAAAAAAACGGGAATCTGAAATGAATAAACAGTTTTCAGAAGAAGTCCAAATGGCCAAAAATATATGAAAAAATGTTCAACGTCTTCAGCCATCAGAAAATGCAAATTAAAACAACACTGAGGTCCCATTTAGTGCCAGTAGGAATGGCTGATATGAAGAACTCAATAAACAACAAACGCTGGTAAGGCGGTGGGGAAAAAGAACCCTCCTACATTGTTGGTGGTGCTATAAACTGGTACAATCACTATGGAAAGCAGTGTGGATATTCCTCAAAAAACCTGAAAAATCAACATTCCATTTGACCCAGCTATTCATCTTCTGAGTACCTTCCCAAAAGGGTTAAAGTCATTACATACATAATAGTGATTCATGTATACCATGTTTATAGCAGGACAGTTTACAGTAGTGAAGACTTGGAAGAAGCCAATATGCCTTGAAGACAGATGAACAGATAAAAAAGATGTGGTAGATATACATAATGGGACACTACTTTGCCACAAACAATGACAAATTTGAGTCATTTGTAGGAAAACGATGCACCTTGAGACCTTTATGTTTAGTGAAATAAATCAGATCCAGAAAGTTAAACACCCTATGGTTTCTCCAGCATGAAAAAAACTAAGCCATACAAAATGTAAGAAATAAAAGAAAGAAAGAAGATGGACTTTGTGGAGAGGGACATTAGGGAGGTGGGTGAAAGGGTGAGGAAGGAATGAAATATGTAAAAAAAAAAATTTTTAAAGTTTAAAAAATCTTTCCTCCGTGAGTTGTAGATGTCAGGTATTCTGTCCCAGCAATGAGAAAGTAACTACGACAATGATCATACGCCAACAATTGATCTACAGCTTCAATACAATACTTATCAAAATCTTAACCACTATTTTGTGGAAAAAAACTGATTAGTTAATTTCAAAATTCATATGGAAATCCAGACATGATGGCACACTCCTGTAATCTTGACACTTGGGAGGCTGAGGCAAGAGGACTGCCACGAATTTGAGAACAGCATGGGCTCCATAATAAATTTAGGATGAGGCTGGATGGACTATAGAACAAGACCCTGTCTCAAAAAAACATATGGAAATAAGAGACTTAAAAACAGAGACTTAAGAGAGACTGTAAGAACAATACTATAAGCAAACAAGAGTAGAGGCCTTTTAACTTTTATGTTTTGATTTTTTGTAATACTCGGGAATCAAACCTAGGGCCTTGCACACTCAAGCAAGGCAGCATGAAGCCACGTCCCAGACACACTTTTCTACTCTCTGCTTTTGAAAGTTACTATCATGCCTCTACTAATATTAAAGGCAGAAATAGAAATCAGTGGAACAAAAGTGTGAGTTCAGAAATAAGTCTACATGTTGACAGTCAACTGCCTGCCTCCTGCGCACCCCTCCCTCAATTGCTTTCCCTTTGTGGTGCTGTAGCCGTCCTGTACAGGCCAGTAAGAGCTCTACCAACAAGCTGCACCTCTCAGCCAAGTAACTTATTTTTATTTATTCATTTCTTTGCTTGTTTATTTATACATACTTTAGAAAGCGGGAAACCTTAGTAAAGAAGAATCCACTGCATCGTCAGCTCCCTCAAAAGGCTGAAGAGCCCAAAGTGGGTCTGTTCACTTCCTGAATGCACAGCTCAGAGAAACAGACACTATACCATTATATTTTTGCCTTTGTAGTGAGAATTGTTCCCCAAGCCCTAGCCAAACTTCACTTGGCAGTATACACACTTACTGACAAGAACACTATGATAAGCGAGGACAAGTGGCAAATGCCTGTAATTCCAGCAGTCAGGAGGCAGGAGGATTGCTGAGCTCGATGCCATCCTGGGCTCTATAGTGAGTTCTGGACCAGCCTAGACTATGGAGTAAGAACCTGTCTCAAAACCAAACAATAAAACAGTGTCACAACAACTCAATCAGAACAGAACAGCCTTGTCAAAAAGTATTGTTAGGGGGCTGGAGGAAGAGCACAGCAGTTCAAGCACTTGCTTACCAAGCACAAGGCTGAGTTCAATTATTCAGTCCCACATAAACAGGTATGGTAGAGCAAACCTGTAATTTCAGCACTTAAGAAATTAAGGTAGGAGGATTGCTGTGAGTCTGAGGTCAGCCTGGGCTACATACTGACCTTAGCACCAGCTGGACAGTCAAGACCGTGTTGTCAAAAAAAAAAGTAGTATTAGGGGGGCCTGATGGTACAAGCCTGTATGAATCCCAGCACTCTGAAAAGCTAAGGCAGGAGGATCGCAAGTTTGAGCCCAGCCAGGTCACTTCAATGATTCAGTGAGACAGATTCAGAACACAAAATAAAGAGCTGGGGCCAAGCATGGTGTCACACACTTGTAATCTTAGCACTCCGGAGGCTGAGGTAGGAGGATTGCCCTGCATTTGAGGCCAGCCTGGGCTAACAGTGAGACAGGCTAGGCTATCCCCTGTCTCAATTTGAGTCATCTGTAGGCAAATGGATGCACCTTGAGGCCATCATGCTCAGCAAAATGAATCAGACCCAGAAAGTTAAATACCATCTGGTTTCTCTAATATGAGAAAACTGAGCCATAAAAAAAAAAAAAATGGAAGAAAGTAAATGAAAGAAAGAAAATGGATTTCATGGAGAGGGGAAGCAAAAGCAGTGAGAAGAGGAAGAGATGAAAGGGTGGGAATGGGCAAGGGATATGCAATATGTGCATAAAAATAATTAAAAAAAGAAATAGGGGAGCTGGTATAAAAATAAAAAGACCCTGTCCCTCTGCCTCCCCCCAAAAAAACAATTTAAAAAGTGAACTATATGGTACATGAATTAACTTAATTATTTGGAGGGAAAAAAAAGAGAAAAGTGCATATGTTTTTAAAAAGAAGCAAATATACACATGGATCTGTTTATAGAGGACTGCTGTGAGCTCGGGTCAGTGTAGGCTACATAAGTGAGTTCAGGACCAGCCTGGACTACAAAGCTGGACTGTCTCAAAAAAAAAAAGCCTAACTAATTAATACTGGCTATCTCTAGGGAGGGAATCTGGCACCTGGGAGAAAGGAGAGGAGTTTTCATTGCATAACCTGGCTTGTCTTCTGAATTTTTTCTTTTGAATTCTGAGCCATGTGACTGTGTCACCTAATCAGAAAATGGGACCTGGACTTGTGCCTTTATTTCAGCACAGTTCTTAGCATGGTGTCCAACACATAACGGGCACTCAATGAATGTTTGCTTGATTGAACTGATTCAGCAGACAAGAGTTCCTGGCACACAGAAAGTACTGAAGACACACTGGCTGCCTTGTCTTAGCAGGGCATGATCCTGAAGCAGGACCCACAAGCGTCCGGGCAAGGAGGACCCTGCACACACAAGTCAACTGAGGGGGGGGGGCGGGTAACGACAGAGGCAACAAAGAATAAGACTCTGCCAGCACAAAGCCCCATCCTGCTTGAAAACCCTCACAGGGGTGAAGAGACATGAGCCCTGTTATTCACCACTAACTGCTCGAGTGTCCCTCAACTCCCTCCATGCAGCGGCTCTGTACTGGGCAGGAGAAAGCCGGCCATATGCAGGGAAAGGTGGCAGACTACCTGGCTCTGGGGGCTCCTTGTACACATGCTTGGCTTCCATGGATCCAATGCCCCCACTGAACATGATGGGTTTGATCCACTCACGCCGCTGACCACCCGGGAGCTGGAGGCCAAAGGAGCGGGCAAAGCCTGGAGTACAGACATCAGAAGGAGGGGGAAAGAGACCAGTCACCGAATGCCCCAGCAGCTGCCCAATAACATAGCCAACTCACCCACAGGTTTCTGGGACCAGTTTTCTCTTATCTTTCCACACCCCAGCTCACCAGCTAGGACTGGTTCTCCAAACTTGTTGCCGTAGTCAGACGCTCCATTACTGGCCTCAATGGCAACCTCCAGGGGCCGGGCAAAGTTCCCAGGGTACTCAAAGCTTGGATCCTCCCAGGGGAGACTGTAACCTGGGGAAGGAAGGTGTTGTATAGAAAGTTTATCGACTGTAAAGCAAGACAGAGGATCCAATGTCCCAGGTAAGAGTCTAAGATACAAAAGATCGTCTGTAAGGCTAGAATGTTCCCCTTTAAGGGGTGAGAAGCCTGCAGTTAAGCGCTGATCTTGCTCTCCACTGCCCTCATCAGCCTTCCTTTTTCTTAGGATCAAACTTTTTTGTTGTTGACAGTGGCTGTGCTAAGGGATTCACATATGCTAAGCAAAAATTCTAACACACAGCTAACCTCCTGCCTTAGGATTTCTACCACTGAGCTATACCATCAGACTCAAGATTTTCTTTTTCTTTTTTTTTTCTGAGACAGAATCTCGCTCCATAGTCCAGGATGGTCCTGACCTATGTACACCAGGTTGGCCTAGAACTCAAGACAATTTTCCTGCCTCAGCCTCCCAACTGCTGGGATTACAGGCACGTGTCACCACACCCAACAATTATGTGGTGTTGATGGTGCTGAGGTGACTGAATCCGGAGCCTCATGGTTCCTAAGCAAGTACTTTAATCACTGAACTATGCCCCCAGCCCCTCAAGGATTTCTACGAAACCGAATTTGCAACACAAAGGTTGACCATATGACAAACCAGCATTACATTTTCTGGCTAAGCGAATTCTACTTTCTAAGGAAACCACAATTCTGTAAGCCACTATGGCAACCTCTGTCTCCCTTGTCTACACTCACTCCTATGATCGTGGTCAGTGGAGAGCCCTCCTGCCAAAAAGAGGTACCTAGATGATCCTAAGAGATACAAGAACCCAGTGCCTTCCAGAACGAAGAATCTGAAGGGGGGGGGGGGGTAGGGGGGGGGGGATGGAGAAGGACCTGGGATGTATAGGTTTCCAAAACAATAGCCAGCAGTGCCAGCCACCACATGGGCCCCACGGCCCGTGCACTGGACATCTCGGATCCGGCCTCCTGTGCCTGTGGTTGCACCACTGAAGGGGGACACGCCTGCAAAAAGAAGTGAGAGGTATGGGTACCACAGAGACAGACCCCATCCCTAACCAACACACAGAAATAAAGACCATCAGCTTCTGTGTTTTCCTAAGTACACCCCGAAGGTCTAGGACCTCTGACCTACTCTGCTCTGATCTTACCCCACACCCAGCTCACCTGTGGGGAAGTTGTGTGTCTCTGCTGTGAAGACAACATGCCTTAGCCCCTGCTTTTGCTGGAAGCGACTTGGCTGCGTAGGGTCCTCAGGCTGTAGAAATCTAACTTTCTTCCCCTGGATTGCACTGTGGACACATAAGTTCTCTACTTCACTTTCTTCCTGGGACCTCTGCCCACCCAGCTAGGGTCCACAGCCTCCTCTCCCCCAGGCCTGAGACCACCCCAACCCAGGGCACAGCCAACCTGCTGTTGTCACAGAACTTGAGGACATTGTTGGGGTTTGATAGTGCCTGGGTGGTCATGATGGACTCAAGCAAGGAGAGTGCCAGAGTCGTCCCATTCACACAGAGCTGGCCCCTGAAGAACCAGTGTCGGCTGTGCTCACTGAGGAGACGAAGTGATCCAGAGGGGAAGACAGGTCAGAAGTAGGGTCACTCCTCAGTTCCACATCTTCTCAAAAGCATTCAACATCAGAATTATAACCAGTTCAAACTTAGATAATATACCTAAGTACATTCCAAAAAGTCATGATTGTTAAGTATTCTGTCACTGTGGATTATCCACAGCGAAAGTGAAGAAAAAAAACCAAGAATTGAAGTTGGACTCCTGGGGGGACAGGGAGAGCCCAGGCCCTCAAACAGACATAGGCAGGCTCTAAAGTGAGGGAGAGCTGGAAGGCAGGTCTCTGATTTTTCCCTCCAAACATATATGAGTCACGTAACAGAACAACCCAATTCCTCCTCACCTATTGGACTGAGCCAAGTCGAAGGCCTCCACAATGGTTGGGTTCCGCTGCAACTCCTGGAAGCGCTTTGTGTAGAAATCTAGGTCCCAGGAATCTAGAGCCAGACCTAGAAATGGACCGCAGAAGAGCTGCCACATTCCAGGTCTCAGCACCTCGTAGCTTCTCCTAGACCTTACTCTCCTATCCCAGTGAGCCCACTCACCTAGCTCCTGGTTGGCCTTCTCCAGGGCAGGCCGGCCCTCCTCCAGAATATTGATGGGACCATTGAGGGGGGCTGGGATGCTTTCAGGGAAGAAGCTCTGGATAGGGTGGGGGAAGTGCTGCTCTGTCATCTGGTCATGCAGTGTAGCCAGGGCGATGGCCTTTATCTCAGCTGATGGGTGGTGGGCAAACTATAGGTAAAGACATATATGAGGGGTAAGGGTTAGAAAGTTGAGGAATGATGAGCAATGATTCACATTTGGGCCTCTACATCATGCAGTACCAGCCTGCTGCCATTCTATATAGACCCTTTTGTGAGGGTGTGTTTATGTGCGTGTGTGTGTGCGCATGCGTATGCATACACAGGTGTGGTACTGGGGATGGATCCCAGAACCTTGTATACAGTAGGCAAATATTCTACCACTGAATTATACCCCCACCCTCCATATAGCACATCTGTTCAGACTACAAATTATGCTTATGCTTCCCAAGCATAAGTCCGTGCAAGGATGCACAGATTAGTATGGAGAACAGAGGCTGAATTTCTGTCCCATTCACATCTCAACAGGGACTTTCAGGCAGTGAAACACATGCACAACCACAAAGAAAAGCCTAGTGCCAAAACCTTCCCAGGTGTCCTCTGTTTTTTTCCAAAGCTTAGGATCGAACCTCTTTTCTCTGGAACATCTCTACCTCCTAATTGCTGACCTCAGGTTCCTCCATCCACTTCCTTACCGACAGCTGGTAGCGCCGAGTCGTCTCCACACGATCCACAGCTCCAAGTCCCGCAGCATGGCACACGGAAACAATGTTGGTGGACGTTGGAGTGGAGAAGTTCAGCCTGAGGAGCAGATCAGATGGTTAGAGCCTGAGAGCCTGACAGGCCTCACCTGAGATGAAGGATACCATCCACCTCTGCCCAGCTAACCTCTCACTAGCCACTGTGTCCTCCACACTGACTTTCAGATTCACACAGGGCACTAAAAAAACTGATTTGAAAAGTCAACTAAAATTGCCCGTAATTCCAGCACTTGGGAGGCTGAAGCAGGAGGACTACCATGTGTACAAGGCCAGCCTGAGCTACATGGTGAATTCACAACCGGCCTACACTACAGACCAAGAACTGCATAACAAAAATCAAGCAAACAAACAAACAAGTTACTTATATCAGACTGTAACTGTCTTTCTAGCATCAAAATTGCTGTAAGTGGTCTTACTTGCAGAAGATACTGGGAGCTAGCTCAGTCTTCAAAGGCATCTACTCATATAAGAAAAGCATATGATGTGTATATGCACCAATTCCTCAAGTTGAATGTAATTATTATGCTCTGCAAATACATATTAATGAAAAGAAAAAATTAAGTGTTGTGGTTTGGATCTGGAATGTCCCCCAAAAACACATGTACCCATGGATACTGTGTACTGTAGGGAGGTGGGGCCTGGCTTCAGGGACGGATGCTGGGGCTTGACTGGAGGGGCGTGTGCCGGCTCCGCCCTTCCTCTCTGACTTAGCTGTTCGGCCATACTGTGAGGACTTCCGTGTTCAGCTCCGGCTCCAGTCCATGTGATTCCACCACCTTCTAGCTGACCACCCACAAACAGATGGTGACTTTTTTGAACTGTGAGCTAAAATAAAATCTTTCCTGCCTAACACTGTGAATGTTGAGTACTGAATTGCAGTGACAAACAAGTAACTAAAACAGTAAGCAAAAGCAGTAAACACAATGAAATATAAAGTTGGCAAAATGTTACAACAAACAAGAAAAGCATATGTGGGGTTGTCTAGGTGGGGAGTAGGATGGAACAAAGGAAAACCAAATCTCCCAAGGTCCCCAGGAGGAAGGAGGGGAACAGAAGCAAAAAGAACGAACAGTGACTCTGACAAGGAGGATGCGCCTAGAACATGAACAAGCTTCCAGAGGTGACATGTACCTGGGCCCAACCTCTAGCAGCAGGTCACTGAAGCCAGGAAGGAGCCAGGATGCCTGGGCAACATCATCCAGCAACAAGGGGCAGCCAAACAGCCACTTAAGCTTCTTCATCTCTTCAGCACTTGGCAGGGCCTCAGCTGCAGCAAGACAGACACCATTAAGACACTGCCCTGACACCCGGCCACCTCCCCAAACAACGTAACAGTGGACCCAACCTGTCCAGTTCACGTTGTAGCACAGCTCAGTCTCAAAACCCTCCAGCTCTGGTAGTTTCTCTCGCAGTTTCCGAAGAACGTGCCCAGAGGCTGCCACCTCATGGCCGGAAGGTCGAACATAGAACTGAAGGACCAGGACCATGTCTGCAGGTGTTCTTTCTTAGGAGAACTGAATCCCTAAAAAATAACACTAATTAGAATCCATCTAATCTGCTGAATTGACTTTTTCTTTTCTTTTCTTTTTTTTCTTTTCTTTTCTTTCTTTCTTTCTTTTTTTTTTTTTTTTTTTGACGCTAGGGCTTGAACCCAGGGCTTTCCTATCAGGTATCTCCCCAGCCTATTTTTTTTTTTTGCACTCTTATTTTGAAATAGTGTCTCACTAAATTGCTAAATTTCCCAATCTGGACTTGGACGTGCCATCCCCCTACCTCAGCTTCCTAGAGAGCTAGAACTATAGGTCTGTGCCACCAGGTCCAGCTTGATTTAAAGTTTCAAGCACAGCTAAGGGTTTAGGGATGAACTAGAGGAAAATAACAGGGGCATTCAGAGAAACCAGAAAACTGGAAAAGGTAATCCTGAAGAGTTTAACTGATGTGGGCTAGGAGAGCTAGCGGTGTGGCCTCGAATGCATGAAGACCAGGGTTTAAGACTCAGAATGAAAAGAAAAATTATTATATTTTTAAAATTTTTTGTTATACTAGAGATCCAATCCAGAGATATTGCACTAAGCTATATCCCCAACCATTTTTAGTTCTGATTTTGAGGTAGACTCTCGCTAAACTGCCCAGGCTGGGCTCAAAATTGCAATCCTTTTGCCTGTTTCCCAGAGTGCTGGGATTACAGGCCTGTACCAGCAGACTTGGCTTTAAAATTTTTTTCAGAGAGGGTCTCGCTATGAAACACTGGCTAGCCCCAAACTCTCAATCTTCCTGCCTCAGCCTCCTCAGTGCTGGGATTACAAGCATATATCGCCATGCAAGGCTTTAAATAAGTTTTTATACTATTTACTTATTATTAAGGATTAAGGAATAGCACAGCAGTTAGGTAGAGTGCTTGCCCAGCAAGCACCAAGGCTCTCAGTTTGTTTCCCTAGCAGCACATAAACCAGGTATGGCAGCATATGCCTATAATCCCAGCACTCAGCAAGCTGAAACAGGACGATTACTGTGTTTTTGACCCCAGTCTATGCTACAGAGTGAGTTCAGGACCAGCCTGGACCCTGTCTCAACAAAACAAACAAAAATATTACTTACAGTCTCACTCTGTCCAGCTGATCCTGAACTCACAAAGTAGCCCAGGCTGGCCTCAAACTCACAGAAATCCTCCTGCCTCAGCCTCCAAGTAATGTAATTACAGGGACCTCACACAGCTTTGTGAGACCATCTGAAACAGTGAGCTAAAATAAATCTTTCCTCTCCTGTATAATTCAGGTATTTTGTCCCAGTAATGAGAAAATAACTAAGACGGGGCTGGAAGAATGGCATAGCGGTTAAAGCACAGGTCTATCAAGCACAAGGCCTAGGGTTCGATTTCCCGATACCACATAAACTGGGCATGGTGGTGCATGCCTGTAATTCTAGCACTTTGGAGGCTAAGGCAGGAGGATTGCCATAAATCCATGGCTAGCCTGGGCTCCAAAGTGAGTTCAGGACCAGCCTAGGCTATAGAGCAAGACCCTGTCTCAAAATAAATAAAATAAAATAAACAAATGGGCTTTTTGGCAGAGATCTGTAACCTGAGCACATTGGGAGGCTGAGGTAAGAGGATCTCAAGTTCTAAACTAATTTGATTTAATGAGACCCTGTTTCACAATAAAAAAAAAAAAGGAAAAAAAAAGAGGATAAGGGAGCTGGAGGAACAGAACAGTGATTAGAGCACTGCACTGACTTCAGTTCCCCAACACCATATAAATGGGGTGTGGTGGCAAAGGCCAGTAATCCCAGCACTTGGAAAGCTGAGGCAGGATTACTGTGAGTTCAAGGCCAACCTGGACTAAATAGTGGGCTTAGAAACAGCCTGGACTATAGAGTAAGATCCTGTCCTCCCCCCCCCCCCCACACACACACACAAAAGAAAAGATAAAAGAAGATAGAACCAGCAGTAGTACAGACCTGTAATCCCATCACTTTGGAAGGCAGAGACAAAAAATCCAAGTATGAGCTTAATCTGGCCACATTAGCCATTTAGCAAGATGCTGTTTCAAATAAACAATAAAAAGGAGCCAAGGACGTACCTGAGAGTAAAGGCCCTGTGTTTAATCCCCAGTACCTCTCAAAAAACAAAAACAAAGAAATGAAAAGGATAAGGACATATCCCACAGTGCAAGGACCTGGAGTTAAATCCCCAGTAGCATTTCAAACAAAAACAGCTGTGCCAAGTGGCGCAGGTTTGTAATCCTGGCACTCTGAGAGGTTAGGCAAAAAGATCACAAATTCAAGCCCAGCCGGAGCAGTTTAGCAACTTGTTGAGGCTCTATCTAGAAACAAAAACTAAAAAAATGAATTGGGGATATTCCTCTGAGTAAAGGTCTTGGGCTTGACCCCTGGAACCAAAAACTAAAAAATTCTTAAAAAGCTGGTCCTGGTGGCACAGGCCTGTAATCCCAGCACTCTGAGAGACAGAGGCAAAATCCTGTTCAAAAAAAAAAAAAAAAAAACCAAAAAGCAAAAACAAAAACAAAGCAAAAACAAAAAACGGGCCAAGGATGTAGCTAAGTGCAAAAGGTCTTGGGTCCCATTGTAGTTCCATAAAAATAAAACAGACAAAAAAAAACCCCATAAATTCTACCATACACACAGAAGACAACCTCAATTCTTTCTCTATGTCTCCCTACTCAAAACATCAACAAATCTATTGCCAAGTATCTCCCAAAATCTCTTGTATTTTCATCTCTACTACGTTATTCCAAGCCACCACCATTATTAACTAGGGCTTTGACACTGAGCTACACTACATTCCCAGCTCTTTTCCTTCTTTCTTTTTCTGTTTTGAAACAAGGTCACTCTGTAGACCAGAGGAATCAAACTCAGAACCTTGCATGGCAAACGCTTTGACCACTGTGACATTTGTCAGCCTCCCTTCCTCTATTTTCAGACAAGATCTCCTTAAATTGCTTACTGCCTAGGCTGGGCTTGAAAATGATCCTCTTGCCTCAGCCTCCCACAGTACTGCCATTGCAAGCATTAGCCACCACAATCAGCTTGTATTGGCTTTTTTTTTAATTTTTGAGACAAAATCTCTCTGTATCCCGGGCTGGCCTTGGACTCATGGCAATTTTCTTGATTCCGTCTCCTGAGTGCCGGGATTATAGGTGTGTACCACCATGTTCAGCTTATTCAGTTGTTTCTTGACTCTACTTTTGCACAACTCCAACTCAGCAGTCTTATTTCAACAAAAATACCATGGTTTCTTTATTACACTTAGCATAAACTTCCAACACAGTGTCTTGACTTATCAGGTCTAGCCAATACACAACTGTCCAACCCTACCACGTACAATTTCCACCCACAATGCACCATACTACCTTCGTGTTCCTGAGTTGCAAACCTCAGTATTGGAAAGTATTTTTTTCACCAAAATATATGCATGGCTCACTCTCTAGGTATTCATGACAAGGGATCAAGCACAAGGTCTTCCCAATAAACTACACCTCGGCAACCTTCACCTTTTCTTTTTTGTCGGTTTTTTTTTTTTTTTTTTACCTCTAAGAGGTGGTCTCGCAAGTCACTAAATTGGCCAGGGTAGGAAACTGAAGCAGGAGGATTGAAATTTTGAGCCCAGCCTGAGCAATTTAGAGTTAGGAAGACCCTGTCTCAAAGCCAAAAATAAAAATGTGCTGGAGATACAGCTCAATGTGAAGGCCTTAAGTTCAATTCCAAGAACCACCCCCAAAAGATAAATTGCCCACGCTGGGCCAGAACTCATGATTCTCCCGGATCCTCCTCCTTCTGAGTGCTGGGGTTACAGGCATCATCATGTCCAGCTAATATCCATACGGTGCTAGGGAAACAAACGCAGGGCCTTTCGCAGGCAAGCGCTCTAGTTGGGCAAACGCTGTAACTAGAGTGCTAGTCTTAACAGGTGTATGACATGACACCCGGGTCCAGCATAAACTCTGTCTGGGTTAAGGCCACTTGCCGCTTTCCCGTAATGATTTCAAAATATTCCTGCATCATCCGGACGTGCAGGTGTACGTCTGCAACCCAGCACTCTGGGAAACTGAGGCAGAAGGATCGCAAGGTCAAGCCCAGCCCGGGCAACTTAGAGACACTATGACTAAGGATGCAGCTCAGTGTGAAGGTCCTGGCGTGACTGGTCTCCTGGTTATCTGGGGCTCCCCAAAATCTGGGCACAGGTACCGGAAAAAAATTATGCATGTATCATTTCCAAAAATGACAAGCTTCAGGTGTACCAAGGCTGAGTTTGTTCACATCAGGGCTAGGTTTCCAACAAGTACCCCCGGGCCTGACACAACGCAGGTGATTGGTAAGGCGTGGTGGCGCAGTTGTCCCATAAAGGGCCCTTATCTCAAAAACACGAAAGCAAGAATAATAAAAAGTGGGCGATCAATAGATTTTTCTATTTAAAAATAAAAGACACAAGAAAGTCAAATTTACTTCATGCTGGTACCCCACATACTGCATCGAGTGAACGCTCGTAGAAGCAGACGAACGGGCGCGCCTATTACACCAAGCACGCGGGCCTCCCTGTCCCCACCCGGTGGGGACCCTGAGAAGACCTGCACCGAGTGGGTGCAGGCTACGGGCTGACAGGTGAGGAGGCATACCCGCCACTCGCAACAGCTTTACTCACGTGAAAGCTGACCACCATTCGCCCACCTCCAGGAATCTTGGCACGCGGGCCTGCCTGGACCGACTCCGCCTAGTGGGGCACCGAAACGGTCTGGATCGAGAGAGGGATGGATGACTGAGCGCTGCTGGGGGTAGAAGGAATACTCGTCACTCGCGCTCTACGCACGTGAAAGCTGACCGCACGCGCCAGACCTCAGCGAATCTTGGCGCGCTGTTACGTCATCAGTGTGCGCCCGGACTATCAGCCGAAGGATCAGGTCCCGCCCACTCCTCCTGTCTCGCTTGACCTTGGGTTTTTTGGCTTAGTACCTTCCCCTGTTTTTTATTTCGTAAGTACGTCTTGAGTTAACATTTGTGAAGCTACATTCAAGGCGCGCGCCTATAATTCCAGCAATTAGGAGGCCGAGGTAGGAGGATTTCCGTGGATTCAAGGCCACTGTGGTCTCCATAGTGATTTAAGGAGCCCGGATTACAGAGCAAGACTCTCTCTCTCTCTCTCTCTCTCTCTCTCTCTCTCTCTCTCTCTCTCTCTCTCTCTCTCTCTCTCTCTCTCTCTTCTTCATGTGCAGATATTACGGAGATACTTTATTGTTTTCATTAGTATGTATTTGCGATACAATAAAATCAGTTTGAGGACATGGTGCATATACGTAAGACATAGGTACTTTGAATGCAGGTAGTAGAACGAGTTTTGCTTTGTTCTTGGTTTTTTGGATTGCGGTGGGGGGGGGGGGTTGGAGTTTTTTTTTGTTTTTCTTTAGTTAGAAAGATTGAACCGAGAGCCGTCGCACAGAGCTATATCCCCAGTTCATTTTTTATTTTTGAGACACAGGTTAAAGCTAAATTGAGTAGGCTGGTTTCGTGATTTAGGATCGTCTTTCCTCAACCTCCGAACTGCTGAGATTACAGGCCACTGGGTCCAGCTTCTACTGTCTGGTCCCTATGCAATGTTTTTCATTTTATTCCCCAGGACCAGTTATCTTTGTCTCTCATCAGCCAAATGTAGGCAGGGAAGAGTGCTAAGTCAGATCAAAGACAACTTTGCCTAACAAGTATCCTGTGATTTCTTTGTTTATTAACACTCTATGCTCTAACACTATACGCCTCTGACTCCCCAGTAGCTTTTTTATTTAATTTTGTGTTTCTAGGAATTGAGCTCAAGGTTTTCACAACGAGCTACATTCCCAGCCTATTTTTATTTTTGCTTTTGAGACAGGGTCTCACCAAGTCTCTAGACTCTTAACTTGCCTAAACTGGGCGCCAGCTTGGGATCCTCCTACCTCAGCCTCGCAGTGTGTTAGGATTACAGTCCTGGGCCACTACTCGAACCCAGTGGTCTTGTTTGAAGTACTGATTGATTTCTGGTACTGGGGATTGAACCCAGGATTCGTGCTCAGAGCTACATCCCCAGCTTTTTTTTTTTTTTTTTTTTTTTTGAAACAGGGTCTCTAGTCCATGCTGGTCCTGAACTCACTGTGTAGTCCGGGCTGACCTCTCAGCAATCCTGCTTCAACCTCCTGGGATCACAGGTGTGCACTACCATGCCCGGCAAAAAATATTTCATAATCAACTCCAAAAATAATTTGAAGCAGCTATTACGTTTACTGCAGCCAAAATAAAACCCTGTCACCTATCTCTTTAATCTCCACGCCTCCAACCTCACCTACTTGCTAACACAGATAACACAATCTTAGGCACTATCAGCCAGATCGGAAGTTTGAGCGCTTGGCCTCACCCACCCCTTTTTGCGTGAAGGACTAAAGGGCGCCAGCCCAGACATCGCTGCTGAAAAGCCCCGAGATTTCTTACGTCAGCTGGACGCCGTCGCCAGGCTGTTCACTCCGGAAAAAGAGTGGGCGGGGCTCGACGCCGGTCGATGACGCCACCTGACGGCGCTCCCTTGGTGCGTTCCCGCGCTTTTCCAGGGCGAAGATTTGGTGCGTCATGACGGATTGCCGGCATCAGGCTTCTTCTGTGAGTGCTGCTCGTCGTCCTTTGCAATTTTTTTTTCCTGGTCCTGGATTCTTGTTCCTTCTCCGCCTCTCTCTGGCCTCCTGGCCTCACTGGCCGCGGCCCTTGGGGCGAGGCGTTCGTGAGGCGGCTTGTTCTTGGTCCTGTTGCAGGTTCTGCGAGTATTTTATCTCTTTATTCTTGCGCCAGCCGCTGGGAGCCTCGAGCACCTCAAGGTTTCAGCCGCGGTGGAAAACAAGGAGCGTGTAGTGATGTATATTCCTTACAGATCCCAGACCCGGCTGTAGGGGAAAAAAGCTTCGGAACCCTTAAGTTAGCAAGGCAAAAAAGTACTGACGGCATTACAAGGCAGAAAGTAATACCCACTGAAAAGGCAGACGCTCAGTTTGCTGTTGCAGGGGCCAGACGTAACAGTGCTGTACGATTTACTGAGCGGCAGCTTTATTGGGAGTAGGTGGTTTTAAGCAGAAAAGTGAATGGCTGAGAGTTGGGTTTTAGTTTATTGAAATAGCCGAGTGGAAAGTTGGAAGACTGGTTGCAATGAGAGAAATAGTGACCCCGACCATGGCAGTAATGTTGAGGTTCCAGAGGTGAAGACAATAAAAATGAGTAAATAAATAAGGAGGCAGCCTAATGGCACAGGTCTGTAATCCCAGTCTTCCGAAATGCTGAAGTAATGTAGCAATTTAGCAAAACCTTGTCTCAAAATCAGAATTTAAAAATGTGCTGGGGATGGGACTGGAGGAATGGCTCAGCGGTTAAAGTGCTCACCGAGTTCAATTCCCCTGCACCACATTAGCTGGGCGTGGTGGCTCATGCCTGTAATCCCAGCACTGGGAAGGCTGAGATAGGATCCAAGGCCAGCCTGGGCCCCATAGAGAATTCAGGACCAGCCATGGGCTTGCAGAGCAAGACCCTGTCAAAAATGAGCTGGGGACATAGCTCAGTGTGAAGGCCCAAGACTTGAACCTCAGTAACCCACCCCACCCCCCACATAAAGGCATAACCAGATTAAAAATAAAACAGTTTGGTCGAGGATGCTGTCTGCTAACCAATTAACATAGTATTAAAGATAGAAGATTGCTAGAAGAAGGGGTTGTGAAAAGGTTAGTTGGGCACATGTGCTGCATGCCGGTTGGCTAGGTGGTGACACTGGTAGGCAGATGGACAGAACCAAAGCCTGGGAGGAAGAGCCCAGAATAGAAACAGGCACAGTCATCTGTTAAAAGCCATGCAATGGCTGATCTCTCCCTTGTAATCTCTAACTAAGGAGCCTGAGAGGAGGATCACAAGTTCAAGGCTAGTCTGGGCAATTTATTTTGTTGGTGTTTTAAAATTTGATATGGTGGAAATAAAAAGTGGTGGCAAAGAGAAGATCAACAAAAAGATAACTTAAACATGTTCATATACACTTGTTTTCTGAAGAGAGAAAGAAATGCTATTTTCAACAAATGGAAAACAAGCACTGAAAGCCCATGAGTTAAGCCATAGCCGAAACTATGTACTATCTTAAAGTAGGTTCTCTTTTTTTTTTCCTCCATTTTTCTTTTCTGACTTAATTTTTTTTTCTTTGAGATGGGGCTTCTCTGTAGTCTAGGCCAAACCAGAACTCACCATGTAGCACAGGCTGGCCACAAACTCAGCAATCCTACTGCCTCAGCCTCTTGAGTGTACCAGGTTTAATGTGGTGCTGGGGAATGGAACTCAGGGCCTTACACTTGCTAGGCAAGTGTTCTAACCTCTGGACTATAATAAAAGTTCTCTTCAAACCATATTTTAATCTTCCCCAGACTGGGCTTCATCTTCAGACCTTTCCTTTCCAGATTTCTCAGGCGAGAGGCTTGCAGATCTTTCCTGCAGGGCTTTCTGGTTTCTTGTCTTCTTTAGGAGAGGGAGTCTTTACCTTTGGTGGCTTTGAAGCTGTGGGGGCAACCCACTTTTCCTTTGCAGTTCACTGGACTTGGCATCACTGTAGCCTTTAGCCTGGGTTTGGACATTGGGCATTTTCTTCTCTCTCAGGTTTAGACTTTTTTTTTTTTTTTTTAAGAGACAGGGTCTTGCTCTGTAGCCCATGCTGGTCCTGAACTCACTGTGGAGCCCAGGCTGGCCTTGGACTCACGACAATTCTCCTGCCTCAACCTCCCGAGTGCTGAGATTACCAGCGTGCAGCACAACGCTTGCTCCATGTGGTGCTGGGGAATTGAACTCAGGTACTTGGCACTTGACTTAGTGCTTGCTAGGCAAGCGCTTTAACCACTGAGCCATTCCTCTAGCCCCAATTTTATACTTAACCATCTTTTTTCCTTTTTGAGCTGCTGCAGTCACTATTGTCACCATCCTGCATTAGGAAATCTTCATTGCCAAAATTCTCCTGGAATGGTGCCTCATCCTCTTCCTCTTGTTTCTCCTCACTGCCCACATCTTCCACAAGTGTCTGTTTAAAAGCTGCTTTAGGTGGTGCTTAACACTTTTTTGGAGACAGGGTCTCTTGCTCTGTGGTCCAGGCTGGTCCTAAAGTCACTATGTAGCCCAGGCTGACCTTGAACACAGCAATTCTCCTGTCTCAGCCTCCTAAGTACTGGGATTACAGGCGTGCACCACCACACCAGTTTATGTGGTGTGGGAAATTGAATTCAAACATGTTACTACTGTGATATTCCTGCAGCCTGATGCACATTCTTACGATCATCTTTTTCATTTTCACTGTCCCCTGCTGAGTGAGAATCATCCTTTTTGGTCTTCACATTTTTCTCTTCCGGGGCCTCACTTAATTCCTGTGAATTTTTCCCAGATCACCTCTTATTTTAACTTCTCAAGGAAAAGATTGTATTTTCTTAGAGAACCCAAATCTCTTCCATAATATTCATCTGCATCATCAGATTCCTGAAAGTGTGAATAAAAACCAGCCTTCCTACTTCTGACAGACTGAGCCATGTTTGATGTCAAAACAGGTCCAAGTGGAGAAGCCAAAGACCAGGACTCCCCTCCCCTCATGCTTGTCCCCACGGGCTCCCAGCTGTGGCCTGTAGGGTACCTGCTGCTGCTGAGCTCGCTCTTCAGAATAGCTCTCGCCTGGGCAATTTAGCAGGATTCTGTCTCAAAATTAGGCCTGGGCATGTAACTCAGTGTCGTGGAACTTTCCCAACACGAATAAGGCCCTAGGCTCCATCTCTAATACAAAAAGAAATAAGCCACGGTAGTAGCCCGCAACTATAATCCTACCATTTGGGAGCTGAAGCAGGAGGATTGCTGTGAGTCTGAGCCCAGCCTACGTGACTTAGGTCAGGACCAGCCTGGACTACAGAATAAGATTCTGCATCAAAAAAAAAAAGACCTAGCAGATGAAAGCTATGGTTTCCCTCGTTTGTTTAAATGTTGCTCCCTTACCCCTACTGGGTGTTGAGCCCAGGGTCTTCACATTGAATTAGATCCCCAGGATTTTTATTAATTTAATTTAATTTTGAGACAGGGTTTTGGTAAATTGCCTAAGCTGGGCTTTAATTCCTAGTCCTCTTGCTTCCGCACCCCGAGAGTGCTAGGATTATAGTCGTGTGGTACAACATCCATTTGAAATGTCTTTTTTTTTTTTTTTTTGTAGTACTAGGGACTGTACCTAGGGCCACTGAGATACATCCCCACATCCTCTACCCATTTTTATTTTTGAGTCAGCTTCTTGCTAAACTGCCCAGATTGGGTTTGTATTTATAATCTTACTGCCTCAGCCTCCTAGAGTGCTGGAATTATAGGCCCGTGCCAACAAGCCTGGCTTGTAAGCTAAGACTTTTAAAACAAAATGTGGGGCAAGGGGTATAGTTGAGTGGTAAAGAGCTTGCCTAACAAGTGCAAGGCCCTGGGTTCAAACCCTCAGCACCCATAGAAATTAGCCAGGTATCATAGCACATGCCTA
The DNA here is from genome assembly GCA_004027205.1 of Ctenodactylus gundi. Taxonomy (NCBI): domain Eukaryota; kingdom Metazoa; phylum Chordata; class Mammalia; order Rodentia; family Ctenodactylidae; genus Ctenodactylus; species Ctenodactylus gundi. The sequence continues at coordinate 203,169 of PVKB01002369.1, forward strand.
TATTGCTCTTGGGAGGCTAAGGCAGGAGAATCGAGTTGAAGGCCAGCCTGGCCTACATAGTGAATTCCGGAGCAGCCTTAACTAGAGAACATGAGCCAGTCTCAAGAAAAATAAATAAAAAGCTAGGAATAGTGGTACATGCATATTCCTGGCACTCAGGAGGCTGAGACAGGAGGATTGCCATGTGTTCAGGACTAGCCTGGACTACAGAATGAGACCTTGTCTCAAAAAAAAAAAAATTTTCAAAAAACTGGTACTAGGGACAGAACTCAGGACAAAGTACATGCCAAACAATTTCTCTGTCACGGAACTATACACCTACCCTGACCTAAGCACTTTTGTGTTTGTTGATCTTTATTTAACAACAACAACAACAACAAAAATATCTCTGGATTTATGTATTTATTTATTTATTTTTGAGACAGAGTCTCATTCTGTAGTCCAGGCTGGTCCTGAACTCACTGTGGAGCCCAGGCTACACTCCAGCACATGGCAGTCTTCTTCCCTCCACCTCAAGTGTTGAGATTACAGGCATGTGTCATCATGCATGGTTTGTGTGGTACTGGGGAGTCATCCCAGGGCCTTGAGCTTAGTAGGCAAGTGCTCTTAACTGCTGAGCTATTTTCCTCAGCCCCTTGAATTAAAAAAAAAAATTATCCCTAAAAATTTTGTTTTTAGGCAGGATATATGAAGATGTTTTAACTTTTACCTTCCTCAGGAGCAAGCCTGGCTTGAGACTGCTCAAACCTTCATCCAAGAGACCCTTTGTCCAGCTGGCCAGAAGCCTACTCTGCAGTTGACTCAGTTAGTAATCGATTGTGTGAAGAAGACTTGGTGTTCCCAGGAGAGCAGCCCGGACTTTGCATTGCCTCTTAGCTACAGGTGAGGAAGGCAGATTATGCAGGGAGATTGAATTTGGGTTTTAAAAGGAAGCATACAGTTAGAGAAAAACAAAGTGGGAAAAGTGAGTGGAGAACGAGGTGGTCTAAACACAACCCCTTCTGCAGAGCTTGTTTCTTTTCTCCTCCCAGCTTTTCTGAAAGTTCTTCTAAATTGGCTTAAGTTCACTTTAGAGAAAAGGAGAGGAAGAGAGGGGAAGCAGGGATGAAGAAAAGAAGTAGAAAAGAAAATTTGAGTAAGTTTTCTTTTTTCTTTTTTGATACTGGAAATCAAGTTCAGGGCCTTCATACTGATTTCCATCCCCAGCATTTTTTTTTTTTTTTTTTTTTTTTGGCAGTACCTACCAGGGCTTGAACCTAGGGCCTAATGTGTGCTAAGCAAGCACTATAGTACTAGCTACATCCTGAGCCATTTATTTATTTATTTTTTTGAGACAGTGTTTCACCAAATTGCCCAGGATGGCTTCAAACTTATAATCCTAGTACAGTGCTTACCTAACAAGCATAGGCCTCACATTGAATCCCCAATGCCACATAAGCCAATATGGTGGCATGCTCCTGTGATCCTAACACTCTGGAGTCTGAGACAGGAGGATTATCATCTGCTTCCGGCTAGCCTAATGAACAGGAATAGCCTGGACTACAGAGTGAGACCAAATTTCAAAACAAAAGTAAAAACTAAACAAACTTGCAGTCTCCTACCTCAGTCTTTGGAGTAGCTGGAATTATAGCTGTACCCCGCCCCCCCCGACCGCCAGCCCAGCTGGATTATTGATTTTAAATCTCTCTCTCTTTTTTTCTTTTTTTTTTCTTTGAAACAGGATCTCACTCTCTAGTCCAAGTTGATCCTGAACTCACTGTAAGTTCAGGCTGGCCTCAAACTGATGGCAATCCTCAGCCGACTGAGAACTGGGATTACAGGTTTGGGCTTCCACGCCCAACTTATATGGTGATGGGGAATTGAACTCAGGGCCTTGTGTTTGCTGGGCAAGTACTCTGATCACTTCAGCTTTAAGATCTCAAGTTAGGCATGGTGGCAACGATGCCTGTAATCCCAGCACTCTAGAGACTGAGACAAGAGTTTAAGCTCAGCCTGGGTGATTTAGTGACTTAGCAAGACCTATCTCAAAATAAAAATAGAAAAAGGAGTCCAGATATAGCACAGTGTAAAGTCCCTAGTTTCAATCCCCAGTACTGAAAAAAAGACTATAAATGATATAGTATCTTACCTATTCTCTGTAATTTCATGGTTAGCATTATATTTCATATTATTATGTTTAGCTCTAGCTAGTTTAGTTTAGTTTTGATTTGGTTTGGTTTGGTTTTTTTCGGTTTTGTTTTTGAGACAGTCTGGCTCTGCAGTCCTGTGTGGACTTGAGCTCGCTGTGTCGCCCAAGCTGGCCTGGAACATACAACGATCCTGTCCCTACCTCCTGAACACGGTGATTACAGACACATGCCACCCAGCCTAAACGTGCACCACCACGCCTGGCTTAGCTCTGGCTAATTTTATAAAACTTCTCTATGGATTTTCATTGCATAAATGCACATATACATTGTTCCTTTTGTTCCATTGTTTTCCTTTTTATTTTTTGAGACAGGGTCTCACTGTGTAGCCCAGGCTGGCATTGGACTCAGGACAATCTGCCTACCTCAGCCCCCTAAGTGCTGGGATTATAGGGACCCAGTTTTATGTGGTGCTGGGGAATCGAACTCAGGGCCTTGTGCCTGCAAGGCGAGCACTTTAACTGCAGTGCCATTCATCCAGTCTCCATCCCTCCTTCTTAAGACAAATTCTTGTTCTATATCCCAAGCTGGTCCTGTATTCACTGTGTAGCCCAGGCTCCCCTTGAAATGAGGGCAGTCTTCCTGCCTCACCCTCCTGCGTACTGGGATTCCAGATATGCATCATCATGCCCAGATTATGTGGTGCAGGAGAATTGAACTCAGGCCTTGCACTTGGTAGGCAGGCGCTCTAGCCTCTGTTCTCTGCCCCCAGTTCAGCCTTTTAACTTGTGATTTTCTTGCCTCAGCCTCCCAGATTGCTAGGGTTGTGCTTATTCTTTAAAAAAAAAAAAAAGTAAAAACAAACAAACAAAAAAACCTGTTTGACTGTAATTTGTCATTTCTCAAACTGACTTTAGTGTAGGATACTTACTGTCCCCTGGCACTTACTCCCTTAACTTCCTATGTCAGTTCAAAACACTTTCCATAGCTTAGTTCTCTGTGTCAGACAGTAAAGACAAAGGAACTTTGTCTTTACTATAGACAACCTATACTCTGTTATATCAAACATTATTTGAATAAAGCTGTATAATTTTCTCACCTATGAATTTAAATCAATGATTTTTTAACAAATTACAAAGAGGATAATTTTATTTTGAAAACAAGAACAAATGGATAAAACCTTCTGCTAGCCAGAAGGTATCCCAAAGAGGGTTGCCCTAAATGTATGACTTCTAAGACACTGGCTTGCGAGAATATAAATCAGTGCATTGCTTCCTTCATCAAGAAAGGATTGTGTGAGAAAGAAAAAAGGTAGGCAGGCAAGAGTGTGTGCCAGGCATAGTGTCACACACTTGTAATGCCAGCACTCCAGAGGCTGAAGCAGAATTGAGGCCAGTTTGGGCCATGTAGTGAGCTCAGGAGCACCCTAGATTGTGGAGTGAGACCCTGTCTCAAAAAAAAAAAAAAAAACAAAAAAAACCCAGCCTGATTCAAGCCTGTAATCTCAACACCACATCAAAATTAGCAGGGCATGGTGGTGCATGCCTTTAATCCCAGCCTTCAAGAGGCAGAGACAAGAGGCTTGCCATTAGTTTAAGGCTAACCTGGGCTACATAGTGAGTTCAGGACCAGCTCTAACTATAGAGTGAGATCCTGTTTAAAAAAAAAAAAAAAGCATGATATCAGAGATTTAGTGAAGGCCCTTAACTCTGCTCTGTTCCAATCAATTCTCCTTTACCGCTTTTCCCAACAAAACCACTGTCCAATAGGCAAGTGCTCACCCATAGCGTATGTGTAGCATCCACCTCCTCAACTGGTGGCACAGTGCTCTATAGTAGAGTTATACTAGTTTATACACACCAGTATATATCTGTCTTTTTTATTCTGAGAACTGAACTCAGAGCCTCATGCAGGCTACGTGCCACTTTCCCTCTAAGTAATACCTCTCTAGGCCATATTTTAACTTTTTTTGAGACAGGGTCTCACTCTGTAATCCAGGCTGGTCCCAAGCTCACTGTGTAGCCTGGGCTGCCCTCAAACACATGGCTGTCCTGCCTCAACCTTCTAAGTGCTGGAATTGCAGGTATGTGCCACCACACCTGGCTTATGTGGTGCTAGGTAATAAATAAAACCCAGGGCCTTGCACTTGCTAGGCAAGCATTGTAGCTGCTGAGCTGTGCCCACAGCCCATAATTTAAATTTTGTATACCATCTCAGCCTTGGTTTCCCAGCCAGTGTCTAGCCTCCCTGGGACCTTTGGGGCTCTGTATGAAACTAGAGTGGAGATGCTGGGCTAGAGAAATAACAGAGGTAAGAGCACTTGCCTAGCAAGTGCAACACCCTAAATTTGATTCCCCAGAACTATATAGGCCAGGTATGGTGGTGTGCACCTGTAATCCCAGCAACTGGGAGACTGAGGCAGGAGAATGGCCATGAGTTTGAGGCTAGTTTGGGCTATGTAGTGAGTTTAGGACCAGCATGGACTACAGAGTTAGATCCTGTCTCAAAAAAAAAAAAAAAAAAAAAAAAACCTGGAGAGGCTTTCAAGGGAACTGTTTGTGGTATCTGTAAAGCCTTCTCCATATATGCTCATATACCCAAGCCCTCCTGTATTCATGCTTCATGTCTCTTGGTCTTCCCCCGATACCATCTTGTTCAGAATATTACTGAGCACATGCCTGTATTCCCAACTACTTGGGAGGCTGAGGCATGAGAATCACAAGTCTGAGTAATATCGAGGCAACTTAGACCACATCTCAAAAAAAGAAAGTACAAATGTCTGGAGTGTAGCTCAGTGATAGAGCTCCTCTAGTTTTTATCCACAGAACTACAAAAACAAAAACTGATTATTCAGCAGAGAACTTTTGTCCTGCTTTCCCTCTGTAGTGTGCAGCCCTAGACCCAGCCTCGACCCTCAGTTTTTAGGCTCCTACTCCCACCTCTTTCTCTCAGTCATACACACAGACTCACATCTTAGCCCGTGTGGCCCGTCAGCCTTTGCGAGGGCTCTTGGGAGTGTGTATGGCTTGAAGGTATTGGTCTGGGCTTGGCTTGGCTTTGCAAAACCTCTGTTTGCTTCGCTCTGCAGCTTTGTCTCAGTACAGACGCTCAGGACCCGCCATCTTCCATGCTACAGCCACCTGTCCTGGAGCAGTAATGCATATGAGACTTGGGCCCAGGGGGCTGGACCAAGTGGGACACCCCTGCCCCTGGAGCAGCTGTTACTTTTAGGGACACTAACAGACCTCTCAGGGGACTTGGAACACGGATGCAGGGATGGAAGCCTGTTTGTGAGAGATAACACTGGAATCCTGGACTGTGATGTGAGTAGAAGGGACAGGCCAGATGCCTCAGATCCTTAAGGGAGCCATGTTTAGGGGAAAAGCAGCTAAGGCTCTGAGAGACACATGGACAGTGGGTTAGCTCAAGCTGGCGGTATAAGCCTGTCATCTCAGCAGTCTGGGAGCCTGGGGCAGAAGGATCAGAAGTTTAAGCTCAGTCTGGACAACATAGCAAGACCTTGTCTCAAAAATAAAAATTGACTTGGGTGGCTAGAGTAATGGCACAGAGGTTAAAACACTTGCCTAGCAAACACAGAGATCTAAGTTCACTTCCCCACCACCACATAAGCTGGGCATAGAGGTGCAAGCTGCAGTCCCAGAACTTGGGAAGCTAAGGCAGGAGGATTGCTGTGAGTTTGAAGCCAGCCTGGACTACATAGTGAATTCAGGACCAGCCTACACTAGAGTCAAACCTTATCTTTAAAAAAAGAAAAGAAAAGAAAAAAATTGGCAGTGGATGTTGGCCAATGTAAAGGTCCTGGGGTCAATCTCTGGTACCATTTTTTAAAAAAAATCATAGAGGTAGTAGATTGGATCATAGGATCCTGGCTAACCCATCTTTTGGTCTTTCCTAGCTCATAGATCTGGACCTTTCTTGGTTGGGCCATCTCTTCCTCTTCCCCAGTTGGAGTTACCTCCCTCCTGCTAAGTGGAATTCCTCAGGGAAAGGGCACTTGGAGCTCTGGGGTGCCCCTGTACCAGTGTCTGCTTTGACCGTCCATCGTAGTCCTCTCACGCCTGTCTCTGTCCTTTTCCCAGAAACTGCATCCCGTGTGCTCAGACACAGGTAACTTCTCCCTCTAGGGCAGGAGGGAGCACTGGGAAGCGTGCAGCTGGTTGGTAAAGGGAAAGAAAGAGTCTTGGTAATGATGCAGATGGAATGTTCAAGTCGGGGGAATGATGGGCTTCTGAACACCAAGAGCAGTAAGAGGAGGATCCTTCAAAGGAAGTATACCTCATCTGAGGGCAAAAGAGTTTTCGGATTTTTAGAATAATAACTTTGGGGGCTGAAGACATAGCTCAGTGGTTAAAGTGCTTGCCTAGTATGCACAAAGCCCTATGTAATTCCCCTTTACCACATAAGGATTAGCGAGGCATGGTGGCATATACTTGTCATTCCAGTACTGGGGAGTCTGAAGCACGAAGATTGCCAAGAGCTCAAGGCCAGCCTGGGTAGGTAGTGAGTTCAGCCTGGCCTGAACTATAAGACCCTGTATCAAAAAAAAAAAAAAAAGGTAACTTTGGACTATGATCATTTTCTGTCACTACCAGATTTATCTAAGAAAAGAGTCTAAAGGTTTTGAGAACAGCTTCATGCTGTGGACATTTTACTTCACTACTAGATTATTCTTTACATTGGAAGGGAAGCCATTTGTAGGGAAAAAGAAAAATAAAAATGATGGCTTTTTTTAAAGCTGCAGGAATAGCGAAACAGTTAAAGTACTTGCCAGTCAAGTGAAAAGCCCTGAATTCAATTCTCAGCACCACATAAACTCGGTATTGTGGTACATGCCTCTAATCTCAGCACTTGGGAAGCTGAGCCAGGAGGATTACTGTGAGTTCGAGCCAGGCTGGTCTAAGTGGGTTCAGGACTACCCTGGACTACAGAGCAAGACCCTGTCTCAAAAATAAAATAAAATAAAATAAAATAAAAACTTTTTTTCCTCTCTGCTTCCTTCCTAACAGAAAGCGCAGAGATGTGCCACTAAATCTGGCTGGGAAGCTGGTTCAATTGAGTGCTTTGGTGAAAAGTCAAAGGAAAGCATACTTTGTCATGTCTCTTGGTGAATTATCCACAGCTATCAGCCAACCTGTCCGCCAGGTGTCCATCATTATACAGGTGAGGATTGGGGTCATATCAGTGGCATGCAGGTATGGAAGTGATGCTGAACGGAAATATAACATCAAAAAGGAACTGAACAGGAAAGGCCAGCTGGGGAGCTATTTGCCGGAACAGTGACATGCAGGGAATATTCTAGGCAATTTTGTCTGTGTGGAGGTAGAGAATAAATTTTGCTACTCTGTAATTTGATTAGATAAGTAGATAGCTTTTGTTGTTGTTGTTGCTGTTACTGTTTGTTTTGTAGTACTGGGGATCAAACCCAAGGCCTTCACACTGAGCTATATCCCCAACTCATTCTTAGTTTTGAATTTGAGACACAGTCTTGCTAAGTGCCAAGTTGCCCAGACTGGGCTCAAACTTATGATCCTTTTGCCTTAGCCTCCAAAATGCTGAGATTACAGGTCTGCTTCACCAGGCAAGGTCCCTATATGACTTTTTTTTTTTTTTAAATTACAGGGATGACTTCTTTTTCTCCTATGTTGGAAGGATGACCAAACAAATCATTCTTAACCCTATTAAGATATTGGATACATGCATTGAATAAACGGGGAGTGGGGGCTGAAGGAGTAGCTCAGTAGTTAAAGCGCTTGCCTATCAAGCACAAGCCCTAGGTTTGATTCTTCGACACCACATATACTGGGCATAGTGGTGCACACCTGTAATCCCAGCACTCAGGAGGCTGAAGCAGGGGGATTGTCATGAATTTGAGGCCAGCCAGGGCTACTTATTGAGTTCAGGATCAGCCTGGACTAGAGTGACACCTGTCTTAAATTAAATAAAAACAATTTGGCACTTACTGTTGATTTTGGTCCTGAGCTGATTCGGTAGCCCAGGCTAGCCTTGAACACAAGACAGTCCCCCTGCCTCAGCCTCCCAAGTTCAGGGATAATAGGCATTCACTGCTTGCCTTATGTGGTGCTGGGAGTTGAACTCACCTTGTTCATACTAGGAAAGCGCTTTAAGCAATAAGCTATTCTTCCAGCTTCTTTACTGTGGATTGTATCAGCTGATACAAGTTTTTTTTTAATTTATTTTTCCTTTTTTTTTTTTTTTTTCTTGAGGCAATGTTTTATTCCGTAGTCCGTGCTGGTCCTGAACTCACTGTGTAGCTTAGACTGGCCTCAAACACATGGCAGTCCTCCTGCCTCAGGATCCTGAGTGCAGGGATTACAGGTATGCACTTGGTTTTTATGGCACTAGGGAATCAAACCCAGGGCCTGTGTTTGCTAAGCAAGCACTCTATAACCACTGAGCTATGCCGCCAACCCCAGTTGGCATAAGTTTTAAATCATTAATTTTTGCATCATTGAAAACCATTGTTCTATGACTTATATAATTATCTGAATGATGTTTCAAAAACATTTGAAACAATTACAGGAGGGAGAGACTTATATGCATATCAAAAAAGGAAAGTAGGAGTAGGGAAACTAGAACTCATAATCTACTTTCAGTGGCAACATGCTTGCCTGTTACTAGCATGTTCTGTCCCCAGCGCTTCTACCAACCTATGAGAAAAAGAAACTGAAATTTACCAACACTAATAGAACTCCTTTTTTTTTTTTTTTAAGACAGAATCTCACTGTGTAGCCCAGGCTGGTCCTGAACTCACTGTATAACTCAGGCTGGCCTTGGTCTCACGGCAGTTCTCCTGCCTCAGCCTCCCAAATGCTGGGATTACAGGTGTGAACCACTACACCTGGCTTTATGTGGTGCTGGGGAATTCAGAACCTTGCACTTGCAAGGCAAGCACTTTAACCGCTGTGTCATTCCTCCAGCCCCCCTTTTTTTTTCATATAAGGTCTTGTTCTGCAATTGAGGCTGATCTAAGCAGGTACACCATACCCTACTTTTATGATGCTGGGGAGTGGACCTCAGAGTCTTGAGCTTGATAGGAAAACATTCTTAACTGTTGTGCCCATAGAATCCTTATATATGTGAATGTGATAAGTCTGAGTAACAGTAATTAGAGTATAAAGGAATTGTTAAAAATTGCCTAGAGATTTCTGGTTTTAAGCTGGACACGGTGTCGCTCGCCTGTAATCCCAAATCTTGGCTGAGGCAGTAGGATAGCTCTGGGGTCGAGGCCAGCCTGGGCTCCATTCTGAGTTTAGGACCAGCCTGGGCCCTGCAACGAGAGAGAGAGGAGGGGCCATTTCTGGTCTTTACTTTTTTCCTGGGCCAAAGAGGATTTTGCTTCCTTTTCTTTTCTTTGCTTGCTTTTGCTTTTCTAGTACTGGGGATTGAACCCAGAGGTTTTGTATTATGCTATATCTTCAGCCGATTTTTAAATTTTTTATACTGAAACAGGGTCTCACTAAATAACTGAGTTATCCAAACTGGGCCCAAATTTGCAGTAGTCCTGCCTTCTAGATTCCTGGGTTCATGGACATGCATCATCATGACTGGTAGTAGCTTAAGAGTGTTTTGGAGCCACGCCCAGTAACAAAGCACTACTGGACGCTGAGGCAGGAAGATTGCAAGTTTGAGCCCCGTCTGAACAGTTTTAACAATTGGTCATATGCTTTCTTAAAATAAAAAATAGTCTGGAGATATAACTTGATCTCCAGTATCCCTACCAAGCCCTTGACCAAGTGCTAGCACACAGCACAATCTCCATAAAGGTCAGCCTTAGTCCAAAAGAAAGGAAAGAATCTTGTATGGAGCTGGAAGAATAGCTCAGTGGTTAAAGCGGTTGCCTAGCAAGCTGAAGGCTGAGTTGAATTCCCAGCACCACATAAGCTGGGGTGTGGTGGCTCATGCCTGTAATTCCAGCACTTGGGAGGCTGAGGCAGGAGGATTACAAGTGTTCAAGGCTAGTTAAGCTACATAGTGACTACAGAGCCAGACCTTGTCTCAATAAGTAAATAAATAAATATTAAAAGAAGAAGAGAAAAGAACAACGTTTAAATTTTCTAAAAAGACATAAGAGAAATGTCAGCCTCTAAGTTGGGAGAAACTGGTAGTCCAAACAGTGACTTAGACTAGTCTAGTTTGGCAGGTAAATAAGGGACAGAATAGTGTGCCGGATGTGTGTGGGAGCTGGAGCTGGAAGGACCTGGCTGGCTGCACAGTATCAGAGTCCCCAGTCACCCCTTTGCTGAGCTACTGGTATAGTGGAGAGTGAGTTAAAACACTCAAAGCAGTAGGATGTAGTTAGACATGCCTGCATTCCCAGCGCTCTGGAGGGCTGGAGCGAGAGGATCTCCAGCCTGGGTAACTTAATGACTTCACAAGACCTTATCTCAAAATAAAAAAGGGCATAGGAATGTAGCTTAGTGCAAAGGCTCTGGGTTCAACCCCCTGTTCCACTAAAAGCAAAAACAAAGAACACCAGCAAAAGCAGGACCAGAAATCAAGCTAGAAGTTTCTTTGAGAAAAGGTGTGTAGATTCCACTCTCATTTCATCCTTATCAGGAAGCTGCCAGTCTTAGCTCACACCGTTTACGGTGACTGGAGGACCTTGTTTTGCTGCAGTGTGTCGCACAGCCTCAGCACCAGGCAGCGGGGCAGGAGCCCACTGAGCAACTAGACAGTTGAAGATGATGTGCACCACAGGATGGAGTTACTTTGGCTAGGGTTCAGAGGACAGTTCTCATTACTAGGACCACGGGAAAATTCTGTGAAAGACAGAGTTGGCTCTTTCATGTTCTTTCAAGGTAGAAGTTTCTGAAATATACTTGGATTTCTGTAGTTATATCCTTTGGATAATTTGTAATCTTACTGTAGAGTACAAGGCGTATGTAAGTTCCAGGATGGCTGATATAGTTGGTAACTGCACCAGCAGGCCAGCTAGAATTTATTATGTAGGGGGAGCCAGGTGTGATTGTGCATACCCGTAATCTTCTCACTTGGGAGGCTGAGGCAGAAGGATTGGCGCCATTTGGAGACTAGCTGGGACTACATAGTGAGTTCAGGGGATAGCCTGTACTACATAGTAAGACCCTGTCTCAAAAACAAAACAAAATAAATTATATGGAGGGAAGCTGACAGAGTTTAAACTTGATCTATCTTGAGGGTTAGGTAGTATAGGAGGGGAGGATATTCTGGACTGGAGAATCACTTGTACCAGGATTGACCTTTGTGGAGATTGTGTTGTGTGCTAACACTTGGTCAGAGGCACAAGATGGAATAGAATAGTGGCTCTTAAAAAAAAATATTGGCACTTTGACCTTCATAGTTCTTAATCAGATGAGTACATCGGTAATGACTGTGACATTCTTTGTGTGGTGGCAGATACATACACATGCACGATACACCATGAGGAAGCAGAGGTGGGCTCTGGAGTAAATCTGGAAAGTCGGGGGTGAAAGGTTTTTCTGCAGGGTTGGACGAGGCAAGTGGGGACTAAACCTGAGAAATAGGAGAGAGTATATTGTTCATTGCACATCCATCCCTATATTGAATATTCCATTGCACATTGAAACAGATGAGTGTTACTTGTGTGTTACAAGGTGAGAGAGCAAATTCTAAAAAGGGTGTAATTTTCTCAATGGAATATTTTGAAGGAAATTTTAGGAGTGATTTAGTTCTTGAGGGGGAGATTAAGAAATGTTTGGTATTTCCTATGGTACAGAAAAATCCAGAAAGTTTTGTGGCTTAAGACTTATCATTAATCCCAGCACTTGGGAGGCTGAGGCAAGAAGATTGCCATGAACCCAAAGCTAGCCTGGGTTCCATAGTGAGTTCAAGACCAGCCTGGGCTACACAGAGAGAGACCCTGTCTCAAAAAAAAAAAAAAAAAGAAAGAAAAAAAGACTTAATCATACAACATAGGGAAGGTGAAGAAACAAGGAAAGGCTCCTGAGAGGAGCAGGTCTTTGAGGTCAGATTGTGATGGGATGGGACTCTGGTAGAGAGGCAGTGCTGTGGGGCATGTCTCGTGTGTCATGTTGCCTGCCTTCATGTAAGCCAGATCCCTGCCCAGCTGGTGTGGCACCGAGCCCTGCGGCCTGGGGTGGACTATGTACTGACAGGACTGCGACTATCAAGGATCCGTGGTCACCAGTACCCTGTTTGGACAACTAGTCCCTCCTCCCATGTGATGCTGATGAAACCAGGATGTGTGCAGGAGCTGGACCTGGAAGGACTCTTCTTGGAGGTTGAGCCCAAACTACTTCCCACACCCATTAACTCCCAGGACAGAAAAGAGCAAAAAGATCTCGTTCGGAATTCCAAAGTCTTACATTATAAGGTGAGCATAAGGTAAGAGATCCTAGAGCTGAGCTGGGGGCAGAGCTCAAAGGTTAGGGCACTTGCCTAGCATATGCCAGGCCCTGGCTTCTTTCACCCAGCACCATACAAAAATTAGCAGAGCATGATGCCAGCACTCAGGAGAGGGCAGAGGCAAGGGGATTGTGGTGAGTTCGAGGCCAGCCTGGGCTACATCATGAACTTAGGATCATCCAGGACAAGAGGCAAGACCCTGTCTCCCTGTTTCAAAAGCAGAGAGATAGAAATCCAAGAGCTCTCAGGGCAAAAAAAAAAAAGAAAAAAAAAAGGGTGGGGGGGTCTCACCTTGTCTCCAAAGAGGAAGGAGATGATAGCCAACTGGATACCTGGCCTCTTTGCAGGGAATAGTCACTAGCGTGTTAAATGAGCCTGCCGGCCTCTATGAGCTGGATGGACAGCTGGAACTCTGCCTTGCATACCAGCAGTTCCATGGCCTCCGGCGAGTGATGCGCCCAGGAGTCTGTCTGGAGGTATGTGAGAGGTTGAGGCTAGTCTCAAGAAATTTCTCTCTGTGACTTCTGTTACCTTCATACGGTGTTACTTTTTTATGACCTAGTAAGAGCCTCTATAGCAAAAATGCCCAAAAAATAAATATCTTAAATCCAGGCCCAGTGGTATAGGCCTGCAGTCCTAACATTCTGAGAGGCCAAACATTCTGAGAGGCCAAGACAGGAAGACTGCAAGGTTTTTTTTTACTGGGGATTAAATTTGGGGCCTTTGCACTAAGCTACATCTGCCAGTTTTTTATTTTAAGACAGATTCTCACCTCATCTCCAAGTTTCCCAGGCTGGCCCCAAACTTGTACTATTCTTTCCCTAGCCTCCCAGAGTGCTGGGATTTCAGGGATGTGCCACATGTCCAAGTGTTTTTCTTAGGAATGATCTGAAAGCCTATTGGTGTAGCTCAGGGGTTAGCGTGCTTGCACTAAGACCCTGAGTTCAATTCCCCAGCTGAGATGTAACTCAGTATGATAGGCCCTTGATTCAATCCCCAGTACCACATCAGAAAGAAAGGAAGGAAGAAAGACTGACTAGCATCGGCGGGAGCAAATTGTGATGGAAACTGAGGCATGAAGTCTGAAAGGGAATGCCAGTCAATATAGGGGAACTTGTGTCCTTCTGTACTGAAGACTGCACAAGCTGTTTGGGTTAAGTGAGGTGAGGCTTTGCCTCTGTTTCTTTCACTTTTTCTGTCTTCCTGCAGCTCCAGAATGTTCACCTCCTGCAGTCAGTTGGAGGAGGGACAGCGAGGCCGGTGCTGGCCCCCTGTCTTCGTAGTGCTGTTCTGCTTCGGGGCTTTTCTTGCCAGAAGCCTGGAACTCAGTCGTCCCACCAAGTTCATGGAGCCTCTTTATACGAGCAGCTAGTGTGGGAACGTCAATTAGGACTTCCTCTCTACCTGTGGGCTTTGAGGGCCCTGGTGGATCTGGCCTGCAAGTGAGGAACACAGGGTTGGGTGTGGGCAGGTGCTGGGAGTACACCTCTCTGTAAGGGAAACAAGATCCTGGAAGGGACAGGGACTTAAGTGACTGTGCTTCTTTTCCTGGCCAAGGCTGTGTCCCCATGTGCTGAGACACCGCCAATTCCTGCAGCATTCCTCCCCTGGAATTCCCAGCCTCGCACTGCAACTCCTGACTCCCACCCTGAATGAGCTAGCACCACTTCTGCCAAGCAGTGCTATTCGGAGTACACACAGTGAGATCCTTACAGAGCCACATCACTGTCCTCTCCAGAAAGTATGACAGCATGGGGGAAGGTGGGCGGCAGAGCTGGTGCAGAGCCTGGAGGACACCAGGCACAAGGGACACAATCTTGGTTTCTCCTCTCTTCTTGACAGTATGCTCGCCTGCAGACTCCCTGCTCTTTCCCCACTCTGGCCACCCTGGCAGAAGAAGGGCAGCGTAGGGCTTGGGCATGCTTTGACCCACAGGCCCTTCTGTCCCTCCCAGAGGCTGCCTACCTGCCCAGCTACCAACTCAATCAGCACCTGTCCTGGTCCTGGCTTTGTCTGACAGCCTCTGCTTTCCACCCACCTCAAGTAAGGGGTTCCAAAAGGCTGGGAAACTTCATTGCCACTACCCTAACTTTGCTTACTGTCATTGTTTTGTCATTTTATTTATTTATTTATTTGTTACTGTTTTGGGGTGTTTTATTGATATGGGGTCTCACTCTGTAGTCTATGCTGGGCTGGACCCCCGAAGTGCTGGGACCAACAGGCACGCGCCACCACTCCCAGCTTCTGTGGTGCTTGGCAATAGATCTCAGAGCTTTATGCATATCAGGCAAGCACTTTAACCCCTGTGCTATTCCTCTAGTCCTGCTTCGCCATTTGAACAATACGAGCCTCCTAACAAAAATGCTCCATCTATTGTTGGCCTGCACCGATTCATTTTTCCTGTAGCAGCTAGAAAGAGTGGGATAAAAATGTAGTGTAGGGTATAGAATGCACTCATTGAAACCTTTTCCTTGTTTCCCCAGGGCACACATAATAAAGCCAAATTCCCCATTCAGTCCTTTCAAGTCCTACGTGGGCTCTTACTGCTAACTCCAGTTTGTACATGGATCTCTTACTCTTCAATGTGAATGTTTTTGTGTGTTTTCACGTCTTCCCCTTTTGAGTATAGGTTGTGGCTAGAGCCCATATATTTTTCATTGAGTTTGTAGTACTAGCGTTTAACACAATGCCTGGCACCACTGCTCATTATTTTTTAATAAATATTTGAAACTGGATGTGGTGGTACATGTCCATTATTCCAGTCCTCTGGGAAGCTGAGACAGGAAGATTGCAAGTTCCAGCCCAGCCTGAGCAAATTTAGTGACTTAGCAAGATTCTAGCTCAAAAAATACAAAAAAGAGCAGGAGCTGTAGCTGGGAAGTTCATGGTTCAATCCCCATTGATACCTGGCCTGCTTCTTCCCACAGGTTTTACTTGGGGTTCTGGTGTCTTCATCTCATAAGGGTTGCCTGCAACTTCGAGACCAAAGTTGTTCCCTGCCTTGCCTGCTCCTGGCCAAGGACTCACAGCCCCTCACTGACCCACGGCTCATAGGTATGGAGCTCAGAAGTAAGAAAATGATGGTGGTCAGTTAGGGTTGCTAGGAATTGGGGACAGGGGAGAGGGAGGAGGCTGGAGCATTGGCTGGGCTTCCCTGGAGAGCTAAAGTGATACGAGTTGGCCAACAGCTTTGCGGAGAAGTTTGGGAGACTGGCATGGAGAGAACAAGCCCGGCAATCCCCAGTGAGAGCTAGAAGCTGTTTCTTCCTGCATAGCTCCTAACATGCATACCATGATCACAACTCCTGTTTCTCACCCTCTTAGTTTGGAAGAACAGTGGTCTTACTTGGCTCACTGGAATATGTAGACAGAGAAACCATGGAAAAGAGGGATTTATTAGATTTATGAAGAAGTGTTTTAGAAATTTGTGGAAAAGCACAGTGAAGGTCTTTCAGCCCAGGAGGCCAGGGCAGGATTGTGCATGCAGGTGCAGCAGCTGCTTCTGCCTCTGTCACCTCGGTGGGAAGTAGAGGTGGTCAGGTGTGAGTCTTTACTTTGTGTGAGGGGAGCAACTCTGGCCTGGGTAAGCATTGGGATCTGCAGGCTGGTATGCCTCACCGCTCACCCCACAGTTCTCTTTTGTTGCCAAAAGAGAGAATTTTCTTCCCTTAGGCTGCCTAGTGCGTACAGAAAGATACCAGCTGGTCATTGAGAGGAGCATCAAAAGCAACTTCCCTTCCTGGAAGGAGCTGGGCATGGAAGACTTCATCCAGAAGCGGCATGCCAGGTCAGTTCCATGGAGTGGTGGCCATCCTGAAGCTGAGAGGTAGGAAGGGCCCAATTTAAGTGCAGGAACTCTAGGATCCTAGACACTCATTGCTGTGTCACCAACAGATCTATTCCTACCTCTTTTGACAGAGTCTATGTGCAGTTCTCTCTGGCTGATGCCTTGGTCCTGCCTGTGCCCAGATCCATCCTTCGTTCAGCTACTCCCTCAGCACCTCTTCAGAGAGAATCCACCTGCTCACAGGGACCCTGTGTAGAGCAGAGTCGACTATTCCTGCTGTCCCACAAGGAGACCCTCATGAAGCGGAATTTTTTTACTTCCCAAAGAACCAGTTCAGAGATACCCAAGCCCACCCTCAGTTTTCAGGTGTCAGGGATCTGGCTTGGGGGAACCCAGAAGAAGGAAGGGACTGAATGGGGCCCGCCTATGCCCCTGAGAGATGAGGACAAGGCTCAGAAGGTACAGTAGGAGACCTGGCACCTAGAACCTGCCTGGCCCTGGATACCCAAGCTCTGAGCTGGACCCAGTACCCTGCTGCCCTTCCTCACAGGTTATTCTCCTCTTCCCTGGCTCCTCAGTCCGCTGGTTTGCATTCTTGCACCCAGGACAAGTGTATCGACTCGTGACCCCTGGGCCACCCGTGAGTGCCCCACTTTATCTTCCCCTTCCCAGAAAACTGTGTTGGGTGGAGTCTGGGGAGTACTGATCCCTCCAGTGGCTCCTGGAAGACAATGGAGCTGTCTGTGTTGAGATCCTTTCCTTAACCAAGCTCTGGGGAGAAAGCAACATTGAAGGATGTGGTGAACCTCGCTCTGGCCCGTGCATGCCCAGAAGCAACAGTGTTTTCATTTCCCCACAGACACCAATGTCTGAGGCAGAGAGTTCGTCCTGCACATCTCAGCGTCCTCTGGAGTTGACTGGCTGTGTGTCTTGCCTCACTGTCCAGGATGAGTGGACCCTGGAGCTTGAGAGCTCCCAGGACATGCCAGATGTTCTGGCTGTACACAAGGCGCTGCCTAAGTCTTCGCTGGGCGACCTTCTCAGTAGCGAGTAAATCTCCCCCAGCCTCTGTGGTTAATTCGGCCATCCTCTCCTTATCTGTGTGAGCTAGGTTTGGTGAAGTCTGTTGTGACGTGTTTTGTTTTTTCCTGTTTTTTATTTATGTTTTCTTTCTTTCTTATTTTTTCTGTTCTTTCTTTTCTTATTTTTTTCTTTCTTTCTTATTTTTTTTTCTTATTTTACCAACTGTGACAGTGGCTGAAACTGATGGCCTTAAATGATCCTCCCTCTTCAGTGTCCCAAGAAACTTGTACTATAGGCTCATTCCACTGCAGCCAGCAAAAATATTTTTTAACATGATTTAGCTGGTAGAGGAATGATAACAGAAGGAACTTGTGATTCATAGTGAGTTTTTACCCTAACACATCAATGTTCGCGAATAGCCAATAGGAAACCTTCTCACATTTAAGGAAAAACTAACAATTTGAGGAAATAGAGGAAATAGAAAATATAAGGAAAAAAGCCGAAAATACAGAGAAGAGCTCATGTTCAGGGCAATAAGTGGTCATAGAGAAAAAAAGTGGCTGTAGAGACGCAACATTTCCTCATGTAAGCTTTTTGGGGTGACTACAAGTACAAATAAAAAAAAGCTAAAAAATAAATTTTCCTCTTAAAAACAAAGAACTTGAAGCACAAGGCCTTGAGTTCGATTCCCCAGGACCACATAAAGCTGGGTGTTGTGGCATATGCTTGTCAACCCAGCACTCAGCAGGCTGTGAAGCAGGCAAATTGTTCCGAGTCCAAGGCCAGCAGGCGCTGCACCAATGAATTAAGGCCAGCCTGGGCTACACAGAGCAAGACCCTGTCTCAAAAAAAAGAAAAGAAAAGAAAAGAAAAGAAAAGAAAACAAACAAAAAAACAAAGAACTTGGGGCTGGAGAATAGCATAGCAGTTAGAGTGCTTACCTAGCAAGCTCAACTCCCTGAGTTTGGTTCCCTGGCAACACATGAGCCAAGTGTGAGGATATATGCCCATGGGAAGCTGGAGGATTTCCATGAGTTCAGGACCTTGTCTCAAATCAATCAATAAATGAAATTAAAAAGAATTGCAAGGTCACCCAGCCAGGCCAGTAACTCAGCAAGACCCTGTCTCAAAATAAAAAATGAACGAGGGATATAGTTCAGTGTGAAAGCCCTCCATCCTGCTGGGTTATCTATGACCTTTATGAATCTGGTCCCTATTAGAAGTGACTTTCTGCCGGGCCTGCTGGCACACATTAGTAGTTCCAGCACTGGGAAGGCAGGAAGATTGTGAGTCTGAGGCTAGCCTAGGATACATAGAAAGTCCAAGCCACCCTGAGCCTTAGGCATAGTCTGCAAAAGACAAACAGACTGATACTCTGGGTGCAAATGCAAGTAGAGACTGAAGAAAAAGCCCCTGGTAAGGCCTCTGCTTCCAAAGTGATGAGTTTTGCTTGTTTATTTGAGACAGGGTTTCACTCTATAGTCCAGGCTGGTCCTGAGGTCACTATGTAGTCCAGGCAGGCCTCAAACTCAAGACAGTTCTCCTGCCTCAGCCTCCCAAGTGCTGGAATTATAGGCAATTGTCACCATGCCCACTTGATTTTTTTATGCAGTGCTGGGGGATTGAACACATCCTTGCATATGTTAAGCAAGTACTTTAACCACTGAGCTATGCCTTCAGCCCTGCTGTCTATTTCTGCTTTTCTTTTTTAGTTGTTTTGTTTTCAAGTCATATATGTCATAAATTCTGCTTCAAGCCTAATTTTCCCACATGCTCTGTTACTGTTAGTGAGCAATGTGGCAGAGCTCAAGGTTTCCCAGGACCTTGTATGTGACATTCTAGTACATGTTGTGACTCCCACATATGTCCTTTGGTCTGATCCTCTGTTTTTATGTTCTTACCACTCATATCCCCAATGTATTTCTCTTAACCTTCCAGCTCCGTGAATTCCTTAGTGTCCTTCTCAGCTGAGATTTTGTCACGGACGGTGTGTCAGCCATTTCTTGCTCCTCGATGGACAAAGCCTGGTAATGAGCCCCCCTTTGGGGGGAAGGTATGAAATGGGTGATGGGAACTAGTGGATCCCATCCTCGGTGGGTCCCACTAGCCTCCTTCCCATCCTTCTGTAGGAAACACTAGGGCCCTGAGAAGGTCTGTGAAGTTAACTGTGGTTCTAACGTCAGCTGACTGTGAGTTCCCCCCTCACATGGACATATATATGGAGGAACCACACTTGCCTCTCCCGCTAGGGCTCCTTCCGGGAGCCCGAGTCCACTTTAGCCAGCTGGAAAAAAAGGTTTCCAGGTGAAGATCCTTGTCCTGTGTGGCCTTCCCTCATTTCCCTACTAATGTGCTTCTGTTGGATGCTGTCCTCACCTACGCTGCAAGCATTGGCACCTTTTCTCTGCTTTGTTTTTTCTTTGCAATACTGGGACTTGAACCTAGGGCCTTGATTTGCAATCCAACTCTTTTTAAAAATTTTTATCTTGAGAAAGGATCTCACTAAATTGCCCAGACTGGGCTGAAACTTCTAATCCTCCTGCCTAAGCCTCCTTCATGCTGGGATTACACCACACCAAGATTTTTGCTAACTTGCAGTCTGTTCGTTGCCATATGTGCCCCCTACCCTGCTGAGATGTTGTAGGCCAGTCCTTCCTTTATTCTCCCTTCTGCTTTGATAGAGCAGAGGCCAGGGTACATCTTTGCGGGGGAAGGAGTAGCTGACCCTATCAGGTGCATTCTCTGAGTCCAGCTCCTATCCCAGTCCGACTGCTTTGTCTTTCTCTGTTTTTCCAATTGCAGATCTCACAATATTTATTGTTGTTTCCGGTCATCCACTTACGTGCAGGTCCTGAGCTTTCCTCCAGAAACTACAGTCAGGTCAGTGCCCAGGCCCCGACCTCTAAGCTTCATGGCCTCACACCCACATCCCACTCGTGTTCTTGCCCACTCATGTTCATTACTACAGTCTTCTCCAGTCTCAGCAGAATCTTAGTCAAAAGAATTTCCTTTGCTCAAAAAAAAAAAAAAAAAACTTGTTCTATGTGGAAAAATTTAACATTTGAAGGCCCTTCAGTCTAAAATGCAAATATCTCCTGGCTGACATACTAGTGTTCAGTATGAGAAATAACTGATGGTTACTGGCAATCAGGAATCAAACTGGAGGCAGGGTCCAAGGGACTTCCAGTACTGTCACCTTCCTCTGGTCTCTTAATTTCTATTAGACTCATCCTTCTTTCAGAACCTCTCTGCCTCCTGTCCTTTCTCCTCTCTGTCTCTCTCCTTCTCTCTCTCTTCACTGCGGATTGAACCCAGGGCCCTTGCATTGAACTACATCCATAGCCTTTTTTCGGGGGGAGTGGGGGTTGAGGGGTAAGGTCTTCCTAATATGCCAAGGCTAGCCTTGAACTTATGAATCCTCCTGCCTCAACCACCTAAACTGCTAGGGTTACAAGCAAGCGCCACAGCATCTGGCTTTCTGCCTGTTTCTCTTTTGCCCTGTCTCAGTTCTCTCTCTTTCTCCTAGTGCTCCTCTACCACACATCTACCTGGCTGAACTTCTCCAGGGTACCCAGAGCCCATTTCAGGCCACTGCCTCTTGCCATGTGGTTTCTGTCTTCAGCCTTGAGCTTCTGTGGGTGTGTGCCCATTGTACCAACGTCTGCCCACAGGTAGGAGAGGGTTCATGGGAAGCTGGGAATAGAGTGCCAGAGGGATGTGAGGGGACCAAGGGGACTTCTCCAACCACTTTTTCATCCCAGGGGAGGTGCACTCGTCAGGACCTCACTTGCCCCACGCAGACATTAGTAAGCCAAGCCAGCATCAGGTGGGTACTGTTGTGTTGTTTACCTCTTTGTCAGACAGCATCATATGTCTTTGTCAGCTAAATTCCTTGCTCATGGGAATTAATTATTTAATGAATATTTTTTGACTGAAGGTAAAGTGAGCTAAGGACCAGAAATGGTGGGGAAGAAGGCATGTTGGGCCCACAGAATTGGTGACCTGGGTTTGCTCTGGGAATTTGTGTCTTCTTTCCCTGCTCCTAGGCTCTTGGTAGAGGATGGGACTGCTGAAGCCATGGTGACCTGTCGCAATCATCGTGTGGCAGAAGCACTAGGGCTGGGTTCTAGTGAATGGACCTCCCTCCTAGAGCTTGCCCGAGGGCCAGGGAGAGTGGCCTTACAATTCACAGGGCCTGGAGCCCAGCTGGAGGTGAGATGTGACCCAGGGTTTGGCAGAAGGTTGGGAGGTTGTGAGCATGGGCTCTAACTAATCTTGAGTTTCCCTTTCCAGTCTTCAGCAAAGATCAGTGAGCCCTTGACACTTTTCCTCCAGTCACTTTGTACCAGCCCCTTTGTCCTTCGCCCTATTGTGCTGTCATTTGAGCTTGAGAGAAGATCCTGCAATGTTGCACCCTTAGGTGAGTGGTGTCCATAGATGGGGTCCTGGGGAGAAAGAAGGATGAGGGCTTTATAGGGAATTGCTGGGCTGGCTGCGGTGGGGGAGGAGGAATGGAGAGTAGGAACAAAAATCTGTGTAGGGTGTGTGTTTCCTCTCTTCCCATTGCAGAACCTCCTCGGCTACAGCAGTTCCAGTGTGGAGAGCTCCCTGTCCTGACAAGGGTGAAGCCCAGGCTTCGGCTGGCCTGCCTTTCCATCAAGGAGCCAAAACATCCCAGCTCCCTGGTGGCCTTTGCCTCCTCTCATTAACCTGAACTGCAGGGATGGTCTGGATGTTCTTTCTGCCTTACTAGAAACCTTGAGGCCTGAGTTATAGCTCCAGCCCCCAGTTTTGGTCTCTTCTCTCTGTGATTGAACCTGGACCCCTTACCTTTGTGTTCATAAACTGCTGCCCTAATTTAATTTCACCCCCTTATTCTGGTGCCAGGTTGCCTTAGAACCTTGTGGGAACAGCAAATCATGGCAGTTGATAATTTCTTTGGGGTCAAGACACAGGTGCGCTCACAGGTGACAGTAAGCAGCTTGGTTCTGCCTTTGTGCCAGGAGAGGAACCAGACTTCCCCCTTGGAGGGTGCTTGTAACAAGCCCTTTAGCCTTCAATAAAGGTCTCCATGGACATTCTTTGTGCTCTGGGGTCCCACCTCTCTGACCGTCTGGTGGCTGTCCCTCCTCCTCATCTCCATCATTTCAGCCCTTTGTCCCAGTGCGAGAACGAGAAAGTGAGTTGAAGAAGAGCTTGTGCAGCAGCGGAAGGATACCAGAGTCAGGCTCCCAGGAGAATAAACTGAGATGTCGAGGCAGAGGGTGCAGCTAATGGTGATCCCAGCTGGCAGTGCTGGACCAGGGATAAAGTTAAGTATGAGAGCCTAACGGTGTCGAAGTACAAGGAGTCACAGGGAGGGAAGTGCCAGGAACTGGGAGGAGTACGTGGAGAAGTTGGAACCCCACTTCGGACCCCCGTCAACAGGTCAGCACTGTAGGTTTCTCCAGAACAGGACCAAGGTAGATTCTTTATCCATATCATGAGACCAGCAGGCGCTCTTGAATCAAATGCAGTTCTGGGTTGCAGAAACAATTATATGGAGGTGCACATGCATTTGGTTGGTGTCCCCCCATGTGTTTCCTGAGAGCTGCTGACGAGGTGGAGAGGCAGATTCAAGTCACGCCTCAGATCTGCTTAGACACCATTTCTTCCGACTCGGAGGAATTGGTATCAGTTGGTATTCGGGAAGCTTTTGTTTCGTGGTTTATAGTTATATTAATAAAATCCCTTCCCTTATGTAGAGATAGGAGAAGAAAGACTATCGTGGTTGGCCGGTTAGCTCAGTTGGTTAGAGCGTGGTGCTAATAACGCCAAGGTCGCGGGTTCGATCCCCGTACGGGCCATACGCTTTTTGTTCTTGTCAGCCCTCCATTCACTCAACAAAAGAGGAATTTCTGATTGCAAAACAATACCCTTATTGCTTGTCGAAACCTAACCCACCAGGTGTTCTCCAAAGCTTCGGAAAAGGGGCGCTCCTTAGATGGGAGCTGAAATACCATGGTTCTTATCTTTCCCGATGGCAGCGGGGAGAGGGAGAAGTCAGAAGTTGTTTCCAGAAAGACGAAACTGCAAGCAGCAGGCTCGGTCGCTGTCTGTACGTGTCCGGCGTTCACACAGCCTTTGAATGGTAAACGTTCCAGGCTCCGAGCTTAAAGGCTACGAAAGGGGTAGGATAGAAGCGACTTAGAGACTTGAGTAGTCGTGGCCGAGTGGTTAAGGCGATGGACTAGAAATCCATTGGGGTCTCCCCGCGCAGGTTCGAATCCTGCCGACTACGTCCTGTTTTTCTTCCATAACGAATGCGCGATATACCTGTTGAGGCTATAGAGACCTGACTAGACAGTTTTATCCTCGTCTGAAAATTGTAGAGTCCCTGTTTCTCAACCATGCACAGATGGTAAGGTCTTCGTATTTTCCCTTGTGTCTCAACATTATGAAATCTCGTAAATGCGTGGGTGGCGCCAAACCAATGTAATTCGTTTTAGAAAAAAACTGAATGGGAACTCAAAGTAGTATATTGCTGTAGGGCGCCAAAATATATGTATATAGTACCTCTGGCGCCGTGGCTTAGTTGGTTAAAGCGCCTGTCTAGTAAACAGGAGATCCTGGGTTCGAATCCCAGCGGTGCCTTTATTCCTGGTACAGTGAGTAGTACCGTTTCCTTTTGTGACAGAATCCGATGCAGACCCCCGGCTTTGGTGTTCTATAACCTGAGCGCTTAGGATTTGTTTGGATCTTCATTACATTTCTTTTGGTTTGGGGCCACCTCATTTTATACTTTGTATGGCTATATAAAACATACTTAACGCATAGCATCAAAATTTGGTACGGGTTCCAGGTGAAGTCGCATCGATACCTTTGTATCGATCCCTCCACCCCTCTCCACAAAGGGGCCCACAGCGGAGGACTGGGCAGGAGGATATGGCTGGTCCGGCGCCGCTGAGTTTCTTGCTAGAGGGCACTGAAGGGCCAGGATCATGTAGACCGAAAGCGGACGAGAGCGTCTTGCTTGTGCGGTCCCCGGGGAACCTGGTGTGCACCGGTAAGCACGCTCCCGAAGTTGTGAAGCCAGGCTGGTGAAGGAAGTGACCGCTGGAGACACGCTGAGAAATTAAGACCTGTAGGCTGAGGGCGAGGCCTACACCTCTCTGGAAGTCAGAATGGTGTGCACGTCTCCCGTGGCCCCGACCCTCTGTGAGATGTCTGAGTAGAAACTTGAAGGAGTCGCTCTCTCCAAGTAAAGCAGGCGAAGCAACAGCGCCCAGACCACGTTTGTGGCCGGCATAGGCTGGGCTCCGTGCGTCAGCAAGCGAGTAAGGGATTCTGGGAGGGCAGAAAAGCCACCCGATGCCCTTACAGGCTGGACAGACAAGAGTGCCATGAGGAACGGTGGAAAAGGCAACTATCCAGCCTAAACTGGAGGTGGGCAAGGAGCAGAGGTGGGTGACCCCTCTCAGGGACCAAGTAGAAACTGGTCCTGTTCAGTTAACAAGCTGCCATGTAACAGGCAGTATTGTGGACCCTGGGAATACGGCACGGAATAAAGAGGGAAAGCCCTGTCCTTGTGGAGTTATAAGGGGACAGACACACACACACACACACACACACACACACACACACACACACACACACACGCACACGCACACGTTTAATGAATCTATGTGTGAGCGCCACCTAGCGGTAGCAGTGGCACATTGTTCAAGGTGGCGGATCTTTACATTCTTGCGCCTTACCTGACCAGGTGACCAGACAAAGGCAGAAAGAGAAAGGAGGGATAAAGGTAATGAACTTAGCCCTGAGCCAGTGTCTTAGATCTTCTCGGGAAGATTGTGAATCCTGCCAATAGGAAAAGGTAGGGGGAGAAACCTGAGACCTAGAGATTGAAGTCGATACCGACCGCATTTTCGGTGTGCCTCTCTCCACTTGCATGTGGGAAGGTCATCCTTTTTGCAAAAAGAAAATTAAAGCCTCATACCCCGTCGTCCATGCCTCCCACGTCCATCCTTTGTTTGGACAGGTAAATTTCCTATGAGCCATTTCTAATACTATGTAATTATGCTAGATAAATACTATAATCAGAGAACATGTGGGATGAGAGGGCAAGGATTGGATACAGGAATTTCAGAGGCTTACAGCACAGTGTTGTAGAAAGAGATGAATTCAAGACATTTTAAAAAGCCTCAATAACCAACAAAATGTGGCAGGGATCTAAAAAAGACCTTAAGAGGCTGAGACATGAGGATGGCAAGTTTAAGTCCAACTATATCACAAGACCGTCTCAAAAACATAAAACACCCACAAACTTCAGGAAGATGCCTGATGTTTCATCAAGTGGCAGTGGCAGGCTGCCAGCCACTTAAATTCCCCAAGGATACCTTCTCACCCTTTCCTGTTTCCTACTCAGTCTCTCTCCAACAACCATGACTCCCCAAAATTGAACTTTTTGGGTTTTTGAGATAAGGTCTCACTCTGATGCAAAATTGAACTTTAAAACTGGATCTTTCAGTGTGATGATTTTAAAATACGAAATAGGTCCACCAGAATTGAAACATTGATCAGCTTACTTTTTGGACTCTTAAATTGGAGTGCACGGACTGACTTCTGGGTGAGTGTAAACTCCCTGGTATCATATGTATTCTAGGAAGAGAGACCATCATGGTCAAAAGGGATTTAGGCCTTTAGCTTTGAGGCCCCTGGAAGATGGCTAACGGGCTTGAGGGCCCAAGAGGAGGGAATCAGGAATTGGAAAAAGGCTGGGGGTAGGGGTCAAATCAGCCATCAGGACCTCTTTATCACCTGAAAGACTTGTGACACTGATAGGAAAGGCTGGACCAATCTCTGTCCCCCATCATCTGGCCAGGGACATCTAAGAAAGAAAGAGCTGAGCTCCTCTTTGAAGTCTTCCTCATCACAACATTGGTGGTTTGGGCATTAGGAAAGCCAGGTCCCACACATCATTTGACTGGCCTGTGGAACAAGATGGTTCAGCCCAGGGATGGATGTTACCAGGCCGGTTGAGGGCCTCTACCAGTCAGAGTCCTGCTGGCACCGAGCTGAGGGAAGACCTAAGAGGCCCGAGGTATGGCCTGTGGTGACCCCACTAGATATTGTGGGGACTCTTGGCCAAGTAAGAGTATCGTGAGTATTCTAAGAGCTTAAAGGCTCACTGAGCAGCTCAGTTGGAGGCCTCAAAGCCAGGCCTTGGGCAACACTTATGTGACATGTGTCTCGGAGCCCCTTACCCCTGGAGATCTTAGGGATCACGTAGGAGGTTCTTCTGGGCCCTCCTAGGAGGGAAATGGACAGCTGAAGCTAAACCTGAGGTAGGGGGGGTAACCTGATCCTACAGGCTGGAAATCTGGAAATCCCAGCATCAGCGTTGACAGGGGTGTCCGGTGTCAAGGACTATCTGTGTCTGCCTTGGCCTGGCACCCCACCCACTCTTCAGGTTGGAAAGCAAGACTCTTCTCTAACCAGCCACCCAGTTTAGTGACAGCTTTTCCTTGAGTCTTCTTAACCCCAGGAAAAAAATCCCCTCTGTGTTTCATCCGGGCATGGTCAAGCAGGGTGGGGTGACAGCCAGCCATTGCCAGTGGTCAAGGGATGATGTTCACCAAAGAACTCACTGGCTGTGTCCCCAGCCCTTCCGGAAAGTAGGCGTCTCTGTGGCTTCTTCAAAGCTCTATGAGGGTTGCGGGGTTGAGGGGACTGAGTAGGAGGACTGCGGCGGAAGCCCGGGTTAAGGGACGGCCGGCTAAGGAATGTCCCTTGATCACGGGGAGACAGAGCCTTGAAAGTCAAGATAGCCCTGAAGGGCGGCGCCGGGGTGAGGCCCGGACCCTCTCCTCCCACTTCCTTGACGCTATTTCCTGGGAAGAGTCGGAGCTAGCGAGGCAGCAATCAAGATTCCTAGACAAGCACTCTGGGGTGTTCAGTTTTCGGGGGTGGGGGGCGGTTCCTGAGGGTGTGCGAGAACTTCAGCCACGCACAGACTCCACCGAGCGTCGTGCCCCGGGGGACTCAGCAAACGTGAAGCGACCTCTAAGGGCATCCGCGTGGCGGCTTATGCGTCGGCTCGTTGGTCTAGGGGTATGATTCTCGCTTCGGGTGCGAGAGGTCCCGGGTTCAAATCCCGGACGAGCCCTGTTTTTTCCATTGTTGTTGGATTGACAACGTTGTGCTACTGGAAACAGTTCAGGAGGAGCCTGGACTGGAAAAGGATCGCTTTTAAATTTGGACAGCGAGCTATTTTGTTCTTAGAGAACACCTCGGCGGCAGGAGGAATGCAGAGCACTACCCCGCCTGGCGTGTCGTAGGAAACGGAAGTGCGTACCGTCTCGGGCAAGACGCTCGCTTCTTATCTTCCTTTCTACTTGGCGCTTCTCCTCAACCACCGAAGCCTAATTTCAGTATGATGATCGTCAATCTCCAGCTCTGGCAGAGGCGGGAGGGACTTATCGGGGCCGTGCCAGGAGAGCCAGGGACGACAGAACTCGGGTCTCCGTAGCCTTGGACGCCGCTGTGTCTTTTGGTTACTCATGTGCATTTCTGCCTTTCTGGGAACTCGTGTTCCGTTACGTCCTAAAAGGTGCATAAATTTCTAGTTAGGATTTCTTTAAAATGTTTGGAAAGAAAACTCCAGGAACCTCGCGATCGGCACGGAGAGCACCACCTAGATCTCAGAACAAGATTTGGAGAGATCTTCCGTCAGTCTTCTCCTCGTTAGTATAGTGGTGAGTATCCCCGCCTGTCACGCGGGAGACCGGGGTTCGATTCCCCGACGGGGAGGCTGCTAGTACATTTTCGGGTTTGTTTACTTATTTTGGAGGCAGGGTGTCTTTCTCCCTGTCTTTCTCTTTGTTATCCAGGCTAATGTCGAACTCCCAGCAATCCCAGTGCCTCAGCCTCCCGAATGCTAGGACTCCAGACGAGACCACCACGTACAGGTACTTCTTAAGTACATTAAATTCCACTCATTCGTTGAACATTGGCCTGGCCGTGAGAAGGAGAGGGTGAGTTTGCTCTGAGCCTTGAGATCCACTTCTAAATTCTAGTTTATATTTCCCCACTTGATGTGTTAAGTGCCTTGCAACTCTAGCGTATGGCTTTCTGACCCACTACGCTTCCCTGCTGAGTATCTGCTAGACGTGTCCGCGGACATACACGGGGCAAACCGCAGGAAACGATCCACTGTGATCCCCGGCCGACTTGACCCCGCGCGTGCTTCTTACCTGACAGAATGCGCGGCTGGCCCTGAGCAAGCAGCTTCGCTCGCCTCCTTGCCTGCGTGTCTACGGATTCACTGTACAATCCACGAAGACTCCGCACTCCTCGGCGGAAATTGCCACGGGATGCAAAATGCAGCCGCTAAATCTCGAAAGGATTACGGCGCCGGTCCCGCGAGACCTCAAGGTTAGCAAGCTTG
Source organism: Ctenodactylus gundi (assembly GCA_004027205.1). Classification (NCBI taxonomy): domain Eukaryota; kingdom Metazoa; phylum Chordata; class Mammalia; order Rodentia; family Ctenodactylidae; genus Ctenodactylus; species Ctenodactylus gundi. Next base: position 231,940 of record PVKB01002369.1, read on the forward strand.
AGTAGATGACGATGAAAAAGAGGCGACTGCGTTGGCCGGGAATCGAACCCGGGTCAACTGCTTGGAAGGCAGCTATGCTCACCACTATACCACCAACGCTCGCACAAGATAACTGCTTCTCCGTTTCCTGAAGAACTATATCCATTGGTCTGGCTGCTTTGTGTCAGGAATTTTATTTGATTAGAGCTGGGGACGCGGGGTGGTGGGCAACCGAGAACAAAGAAAAAACTATTCCTGTCTATGGGGCATGACCGTGTGAGCCGGATGAGATTCCATCCAATCATTCAATCGATGGATGAGGAAACCAACATACAAAAAGACTAAATAAACTGAACTAACGTTAAGTGTAAAGCTTGTTTACAGCCGGGCATGTTGCGCAGGACTGGAATCCCAGCACTCTTGGTAGCGGGGCAGGAGGATCGCAAATTCAAGCCCAGTCTGGGCAACTTAGCGACTTAGTGAGACCCCTGCCTCAAAAATCAAAACTAGAAAAATGGACTGAGAATATAGCTCAGTTTGAAGCCATATTCACTGGGCTCGATCTCGAATACGCCCCCTTCTGTATTTTTTGTTTAGAAGGCGAGGACTGCAGTGACACCGTGATGATATCGTTCCCCAGGAAAAACGTGCCAAACACACAGAGAAATAGCTTCTCTGTTGAGCTCGGTATGTCCGAAGATTAAATAATTGGGCCTTAAGCCAGATAGATGCACTAAAGCATAGTTTTCGTCTTTTCATCATTTACCCAGAGCGAGAGTCTAAAATTCCCACGCGCTTGCAACTTTGCTCATCTGCCTAAGAATAGTGCGCACACACCCTGAGAGGCGGAGCCTGAGGATAAAGCTCCGCCCCTCGCGGCTGATGGGACATCTGTTCAGGAGATCCGCCACGCGCCGGAGCCGGAAGGCCTCGTGGCGCAACGGTAGCGCGTCTGACTCCAGATCAGAAGGTTGCGTGTTCAAATCACGTCGGGGTCAACGGGAGTATACTTTTTTCAATTGTTCAATCTGATAGATGAAATTGTTCATACCACTCCGATTCTTGTTTAGGAAATGTATTTCTGACACTAAGTATTCTTTATTAGAGCTGGGCGCGGTGGCGCACGCCTGTAATCCCAGCCCTAGGGAAGCTGAAAGCAAGATTACTGAGTGCGAGGCCAGTCTGGGCTACACAGTGAGTTCAGAACTACAGAGTGAGTCCCTGTCTCAATAAATAAATAAAGGTTCTTTATCAGAAAGAATATAGTAATAATCATTTTTAATTAGTAACATTAATTTATAATCATTATTCTAAACCACTTAATTTATGTTTGCTGTTTGTTATGTTTTTGTAACATTATCTCGCTCTGAAGTCCAGGTCCTGATCACAGTGCAGAACAATCCTTCTACCTCAGCCTCTTGCAGTGGTGCAATAGAAACATTACTTTATTATCCTAAATGTTTTTATCCTACATTTTATTTTTCAGCCTAAATTTTTACGAGCTGAGCGTGGTCTTACACTCCTGGTAGTCCTGGCATGCAAGAGGGTGAGGCAGGAGGACTGCTGTGGGTATGAGGCCAGCCTGGGCACCACAGTGACCACCTACAGTTTTATGATTCTGTAAGTAATGCGCAATTTTCCGAAAGCTGGATATTTTCGTTGACTGCCTCTTTTCTTTCCTCTGCTGAAACAGATCTGTAGCCAGGACTAGAAGCATAGGCCTGTCCAGAAGGCTGTTCAGGAGGCTGAGGCAGGGTGATAGCATGTTCGATCCCAGACCAGGCAATTTAGTGATCTAGTGAATCCCAATCTCAAAATTAAAAAAAAAAAAAAAGGTCAGGGTGGGAGAAGCCGAAGATGAGGCTAAGTGTGAAGCTCTGGGGTCCGATCCCTGTACCACCCAGACAAACACACACGTCACACATGCACGCACACACACAGACATCTGCATCGAGTCTGTCTCATGCAGCCGCAACAAAATGCCAGACCAGCTAGCTTTGACATTAATTCTCTCACAACCTGGACACGACGCGGGGAAGAAGCAGCGTTCCCTCCTCTGCGTGGAGCTAGACTTCGGTGTGTTGCTTCACTGCAATTCCATTTGCCACTGACGACCCTTCTCCTGCTGCGGAAAAGTAACAGGCAGATGCCACCAGGTCAGAGGAAAGGGGATATAGATAGGCAGACGCCAGCAGGGGCAGATATAGCAAAACAGGCTAAGGCAGTTATACAAGTGGAATAGGGTAGCACAGGTGCTTTGTAAATACCTTTTCGCTGAATTGCCCTAGCTGTCTCAGCTTCCCAGATTAGTGGGGTTTATGTGCCTAGACCACCAAGCTCAGATAAAGAGCATTTACCATGCCCTCGGCATATTTTTTAAAATGTACTGGAAATCGAATGTAAGGTGTCCTCGCTCAGCTCTACTTAGGTATTTATTTATTCACTTTCTTGCTTATTTTTGTGATACTAAGGAACCAGCTCTGGGCCTTCATTCCCAGTCCATTTCTATTTTTGATTTTGAGACAAGGTATCTTTAGGTCACTTAATTGTCCAAACTGTGTTCAAACTCATAATTCTCCTGCCTCACACTCCAGAATAGCTGGGAATCATTACAGGCATATGCCATCATGATCAGAAAATTGTCTTTGTTTTTTTTCCTGTTTATTTGTTTATTTTCATCTGTGGTACTAAGGATCTAGTCCGGGGCCTTCACATTGACCTACATCCCAGTCTATTTTTAATTTTTGATTTTGAGACAGGATCTTGCCTAGTTGCTAAATAGCCCAGGCTGGGCCCTAGTGTGTAATGCTTCTGCCTCAGCCTCCCAGAGTGCATGCAGCACAGGACTGCACTACTAGGCCCAGCTTCCTCAAAAAAAAAAAAAATTGTATAAATTTTATAGGCCATAGTCACAGTTTTAAAAATTTTAAATATCTAGGAATCAATTTAATCAAAGAAATAAAAGGCCTCTATAATGAAAACTATCATACTCTGAAAAAGAGATTGAAAAGATTATAGAAAATAAGAAGACAGCCTCTATACCTGAATGAGCAGAACCTATATTGTCAAAATGGACACGCCATCAAGACTGATACATAGACGCAATGCAATTCCAACCAAAATACCAACAGCATTTTCCACAGAACTTAGAGGGGAAAGTCCTAAAATTTATACGGAGCCAGAAAAGACCCAGAATATCCAAAGCAAGACTGAGCGACAAGATCACAGGGAGAAACATTCAAAGTCTGTGACATCAGGTTCCACTACCAAGCAACAGCTGCAAAAATCACAGCGGGGACCCTCACTCCAGACCCCCTCTTGACCTCTGCTGGAGAGCTTTACTTTCTGGATAAACCCCTTCTCGCTTTAAATCTTCCGTGTGAACACCCACAGATTTTTTTTTTTTTTGAGACAGGGTCTTGCTCTGTAGTCCAGGCTAGTCCTGAACTCTCTATGGAGCCCAGGCTGGCCTTGGACTCACAGCAATCCCCCTGTCTCAGCCTCCCGAGTGCTGGGATTACAGACATGCGCCACCACACCTGTCTTCTGTGGGGCTGGAAAATCGAACTCGGATACTACCAGCCCCAGAGTCACCCACTCTCAGCATGAAGCAGCCTGACAGATCGGCGGCCCCTCCTCCTGTAGAAATAGGATGTCTCCTCAGAGTGCGGAAATGTTAGGTGGGAAATGAGGTTAGGACAGATAAGCAGGACTCAGAAAATTCCAGCAGCCGTGGGAGCAGACGTGGAATCAAGGGGGAGTGTAGGTCCCAGGCCGGCCCCTCCAGGAAGGATAAAGGAGAAGTAGCAGAGACAGGCAGCTTATCCTCCTCCTTCCAGTTTCTTCTAGATGCTCTAGATAATTAGTACTTTCTTGGTTCTACGACTCCCGCCGCAGGAGATTGCTTGAAACCACCCGAGCAAAAGCTTCAAAAAGGGCTCAAGTCCTTCAATAAACCCCTCTTGCTTTAAAAAAGAAAAATCACATGGTATTGGTGTAAAAATAGTGAACTCAGCGGAACAGACTTGAGAACGTGGCCATGTAATCCTCTACAAAGGATAAAAATATACACTGGAAAAAAGATAATAACCTGCAACCAATGGTACTGGGGAAACTGGCTCTCCATATGCAAAAGAATGAAACGATACCCATATATTTCACCCTGTACTAGAGTCAAATGACATAGATCAAAAACCTAGTCATTAAAACAGAAACACTCAAGTACAGGACCAGCCTGAGCTACAGAGTTGGGACCCTGTCTCATAAAGAAAGAAAGAAATCACTGAATTTGCTTGAAGATAAAATTGACAAAATCCTTGAATACCTAGGTATAGGCAAGGGTATAGGCTCGACCTCTTACACAGAGATAACACCGAGAATCAACAAATGAGATTATATCAAATTAAAAAGCTTTGCACAGCAAAGGAAACAACTAATGGAATGAAAAAAGAACCCCCAGAATGGGAAGGAAAAAAACCACTTTCCCAGTCACTCCCTGGATAGAGAACTAATATGTAAAACATAAAAAAAAAAACCACAGGCATGGTGGCACACGCCTGTAATCCCAGCACTCAGGAGGCTGAGGCAGAAGGATCACCTGAGTTCAAGGCCAGCCTGGACTCCATAGTGAGTTCAGGACCAGCCTGGAGGACAGTGTGAGACCCTGTCTCAGAAAATAAAAAATATCAAAAAAATTAGAGTCCCCCCCCCAAATAAAATACCCAGTGAAAAAATGGGGGTTGACATGAATAAATACTTCTCAAAAGAAATACGAGTTGCAGACACAGAGGAATAGATACTGTCTGACTATTAGCATAAAGTGCAGAGCCAACAAAACTCTTATCAGAAGGCGAGACACAATTACTCTTGGAAAAGCAGGTGGCACTGCTCTACAACCCCCAGCACAGGAGGACAGCTTGAAAGGAGGATGAGAGAGACTTCTGGGGCCTCTCAGCTGGAAATGGTCTGTTCCTTTGTGTGTTGGTTGTGTAGACATATTAAGCTTATGAAAAATCACCCAATTGTCCATTTCCTGTATGCATGTTTCAATAAAAAGTTAAAAATTACAGCTGACAAAACAAACCATATAATCGAGTATTAGTGAATAAAAGGCCACTTGCCAATTACCTACCAAAAAAAGAAAAGTACGGGGGCTGGAGGAATAGCTTAGGGTTGAAGCATTTGCTTACAAAGCTCAAGGCCTTCAGTTCGATTCCCCACCATCACATAAACTGGGCCTAATGGCTCACCCCAGCCCTCAGGAAGCCGAGGCAGGATTGCTGTATATTCAAGGACAGACTGGGCTACTTATTGAATTCAGGACTACTGTGGACTACAGAGAGAGACCCTGTCTCAAAAAAAAAAAAAAAATAGCGTAGAAGCTGACAGTCCTGCAGCCCAGAACAAGCACATCCCGGTTGATTTATCCATGGCCCACACTCTAGACGCAGATGGATCTATGTCCTCAGCCTTGGTGGCAGGAACTCATTCAATCTCAGCTTATCAACGTTATCAAAGACAGACAAATGGACCATGGCAGCCAAGTGCAAAGTCCCACTGTGATAACCTCTGATCCAAGAATGGTCAAGTGCCTGTGGGTGGGGCAAGAATGCAGGACCTTGACATTCCTGTTTACCTCAGCAGCAGCAGCTTGGATTGACCTTACAAGGGAGAGACGTGAGGGTATTGACTAGACCTCCCGAATATACCCCTTCTGGAAGGCGCCTGATGGATGATAAAAATTCTTCAGATTTTTCTCTTGGGATATTCCATTAACAGAAATAAAAGGGGGGCTGGAGGAATGGCCCAGACAGTACCACGTAAACTAGAGGTATAGTGGTGCACGCCTGTGGTCCCAGCACTTGGGAGGCTTAAGGTGGGAGGATTGCTATGAGTCCAAGGCCAGCCTGGACTCCATGGTGAGTTCAGGACCAGCCTGGACTAAAGAGTGAGACCCTGTCTCAAAAAAAAAAAAAAAAAGAAAGAAGAAAAACTAGCACGAAAGAAAGAAAGAAAGAAAGAAAGAAAGAAAGAAAGAAAGGGATCTGGACATGGTGGCATATGTCTGTAAACCCAACTACCCAGAAAGTTGAGGTAGGAAGATCACAAGTTTCTGTTCAACCTAGGCAACTCAGCAAGGCTGTATCTTAAAATAAAATAAAAAGGCGAGGATGTGCTTGCCTAGTATGCACAAGGCCCTGGACTCAAATTCAAGTGTTAAAGAGAAAGATAAAAAAGAAAAGGAAATTCCAGATACAGTGGTAACACTCTTGCAGTGCCAGCTACTGAAAAGGCTAAGGCAGGAAGATCACTTGAGCCCAGGAATTTAAGCCCAACTTAGGCAGCATAGAGACTCTTGCCTCAAAATAAAAACTGATATCTATGCTCCCTAAACACTTAGTAACCTACTAACTCTGACCTTTGGAACATGAAAGAGTTCTATTCCCTCCCAGTCTCCTAAAAGCCCAGCCCCTTGCATGAGAACAGAAGAGGAACAATCCCCTCATGGCTACCTTTCATTGCTATTTGACCAGTAGACATCATATCTAACTGAATCAAAAGATGAAAAATCAATTCAAGAGTAAAGAAAAACAAAGTTACATTCAGTGTGGTGGCACATGCCTGTAATGCTGACACTCAGGTGGCTGAGGCAGGAGAATTGCTGTGAGTTCGAGGCCAGCCTGGGTTGCATATGAGTTAAGGATTGGCCAGGATTATAGGAGGAGACACTGTCTCCAAAAAAAAAAATGTTACATTCAGAGGAAATTGCTAATTCATGTCCTTAGAAACCTGTGAATGACTTTAAGAACAAAAGAGTGATATCATGAAATAAAACATTTGGACTGAAGCTATAGCTCAGTGAGTAGAGCACTTAACTACCAAGCTCAAGGCCCTGGGTTTGATTCCCCAGCACCACATAAACTAGGCATGGGAGCACATTCCTGTAATCTCAGCACACAGGAGCCTGAGGCAGGAGAATTGCCATGAGTTCTAGGTCATCCTGGGCTACATGGTGAGTTCAAGACCAGCCTGAACTACAGAGCAACACCATAGTCCTGATCAAAGAAAATGGGTGGTCCATATTGGTCCAGAACATATACAGAATTTGAAAGTAAGGCAAGCCTCATGGCACATGCTTATAATCCCAGCACCCTGGGAGGCTGAGACAGGAGAACTGTAAGTCTGATCCCAGCCTGGGCAATTTAGCAAGACTGTCTCAAAACCAAAACCAATGCTGCTCAATGCAAAGGCCCTAGTCTCAATTCTCAGTACCACAAAAGAAAGTTCTTGTAATATTTGTCAGAGCACTGTTATATATATTTTGACTGTAACAAAATCATTTTGTTTAGATTTAATTTTCTGATGGATAAACTTAGGTTTATAAAAGAATTTATTGTAGGTTGGAAATAAGATAGTTGAGAATATAGGGGTAGTTGATGGAGATTTTGTTTGATTTAAGTTGGGTAGGCAGGTGGGATAAGTGACAAACTTTTGTTTCTATTTTGTGAAAGATGCAAACCCCAATCCTATACTGCCTTATTAATTTCTTTTTTTAATGTTGAGACAGAATTTCCCTAAGTCACTAAATTGCCCAGATTGGGCTCAAACTTACAATCATCCTGCCTCAGCCTCCCAGAGTACTAGGATTACAGGAATGTACTATTATGTATGGCTCCAAATATTTCTTCAAGGTCAAAAATCTGATCTAATGTGTAAATGGAAATTTAAAGACTCCAGGGGACAAGGATGTTGTATTGGATCCACCAAGCATGTGCTACCTGGATATTCGGTCCCCTGACAAGTTTCAGAAAAATCTTCCTTCAACAGGTCCTGAAGAATAAAATACACTGCGAATGATAGGGCTTTCACAAGTCCTTCCGAACGCAGTAGTCTGAGTTGCAACTAAAATGTTGGAATGTGTTCCCTAATCTTAGGAAGTGGGGTTGGACTGACCCTAAATAGAAAGTGTACCTCTGACAGTGAGAGGATTTTGCTCAAATGGCCGCACAATGGCTTTCATCATAAAGTCTCTGGAAATGCTTCATTGTCCACAGATCTCTGACTTTTCAAATTAATCAGGTGATTCCTAGAATGAGTTTGTAGATGACTGTGATACTCACCTCATTCTAGCACCTCTCCATTGCTGCTTTCATTGTAGGGACTGAAAGAGAACCTGGTTTTGCCACTCTCCTTCCTACTAGTCACGTGACAGCCTAGTTCTGACCAAGGAAAATACTGGGTGCTTCTAGGGAGTCTGCTTTTCAGAAAAGAAAGAAAGAAAGAAAGAAAGAAAGAAAGAAAGAAAGAAAGAAAATGAGGTGGGTAAAGATTGTAGGATTGTAGGCAGTCAACTTTCTCACTCTGTATCCCACAGGCTGGTCCTTAACTCTATGTGACCCAGGCTGGCCTTGGACTCACAGCAATCTGCCTGCCTCAGCTTTCCAAGTGCTGGGGTTACAGGTGTGTGCCACCATGCCCAGTTTATGTGGTACCGGAGAATTAAACTCATGTTCTTGAACTTGTTTTGTTAAGCAAGTTATCCTCTGTGCCATTCCTCCAGCCCAGTAGTAGGGAGTCATCTTGCAATCATAAAGGAAATGCTTAGAAAACTACAGAAAGGTCAGTCCAGGTTGCTAACCTTGTTCAGTTCAAGATGCTCAGTATAGGAATGGTAGGGTGCCTACTTGCCATTCACGTGCAGGATCCTGGTTTCTAGCGCCAGCACAGCAAAAATAATGTTGGCACACTAAATGGAAAGACAGGTGATTCCCTAAGGGAAAGCTAGGCTCTTATGAGAAGAAAGGGTAAGAGTATTAGGCAGGACACATAAACATCCAGTAGTTACTTCTGAAGCAGTCTCAATATGGGGCTGAACTACAGCTCAAGGCTCCTGGGCTAGCGCACCTGCAATTCCGGTGCTCAGGAGGCGGGGCAAGAGGATGGGGAGTCCCAGGCCAGCTTGGATTACAGGCAGGTCAAGAGTTCAGAAGGCCAACCTGGTACAGAGGGAGCCGTGGAAGAGAAGCTGGGCCTGGGAGCACAGGCCTGTAATCACAACACTCTGAGAGGCTGAAGCAGGAGGATCTCATGTGAGAGCCCAGCCCAGACACTGTAGTGATTTTGCAAGACCTTGTCTCAAAAAACAAAACAAACAAACAAACAAACAAAAAAACCCCACAATGGTCTGAGATTGTAGCTTACTTGAAGGTGTGGGGCTGGATCCCCAGCAGCACATTCCACCCCCATCCACGTGCACACACACAAAAGAGAGTTGAGACTGGCAGGAAGAAACGTTGAGATGAATGGGTTCAAACAATATGGCAGCCATCAGGACCAGTAAGAAGCCACACTCGTGAAAAATAATTCAGAAGTACGTGGACGACTTTAAAGAACAAAAATACACATGCTTGTTTGTAATCCCAGCCTGGAGCCCAGTCCCGACAATTTAGCAATTTAGCCAGACAGTGTTTTTTTTTTTTTTTTTAAAGTCCTGGGTTCAATCCCTAGTACTACAATAAATACATACACACATACATATGCAAACGGACAGTGTAACAGAGTCGGAGCCCAGAAATGGAACCAAATACCAGTGGGTTCTACATCCGCTGATCCTTCAAACAACTACTGATCTTTCTCTATATAATAAACTGCATGTGCACTGCATATGTGCAGACTCAGCCCCGCATCATTATTCCACAAGCTAGGTGTCTCCAACCCACAAGTCGTGGACCCATACGGGTCCGTGGCCCGGAAGGATGGGGCCCCTGGACCAGAAGAGGGAAGCCCCGCCTCTCCTAGCCCCGAATGCTGCCAGTGATCCGACAGGAGGAGGAGCTTTGCTCTTCCAGTCCTTGGAAGAACGGTCCCGTGCCTGGTGAAAAAGGCTGGGGACGAATGTTCTGCCTGGAGCAATTGTATTGCAACTGTTAGGTATCAGCTGGGGCAAGCCCGCAATCCCGGAACTCTGGGAGGTTGAGGCAGGAGTATCTCAAATTCGATCCTAGCCTGGGCGACGTAGCGATTTAGCAAGACTCTATCTCAAAATTAAAAATAATCTGGGTTCAGTACCCAGTACCACAAATACTAAATCAATACATAATGGTATATAAGAAAACTGCCATTTTACTATGACATTTTATAAGGGACATGAGCACCGACGAATTTTGGAATCCGTAGAGGAGTCTTGGGACCTCATCCAAAAGTAGCGTGAAAAGATTCTATTTTTAAGACTATTAATTAAGAGATTAAGGACAGAATTTAAATTCCGATGGGAACATAGTGTTGGCATAATTGGCTCTTTATCTGGAAGACCTTATTCACGCAGGAACGAGAATAAATTCCAACTACATTAAAGTGTTTAAAAAGAAACAGAACATTGACTGGGAGTCCTAGGAAACTTCACCAAGCCCCAATCGAGTTCGGGGAAGGTTGGTTTCTGCCTCTTCCATCCATTGGATCCTCAGGTTACGTCACGGAGTATCTAGCCAATAAGAATTGGCTTTTGGCGGCTCGCTGAGCCAATGGGATCAGGGCGGGAGATTTGAAAGTGCTTCGGAAGGGGCAAGACCAAGCAGCTTCTGAAGCAGGTTACTGGCGAGCAGGAGCAGGAGGATAATTGCGGCACGGGCTCCAGGTGAGGTGGCCTCCTTTTACGGGCCGTGCGCCGGGATCGGGCAGGTCGGGGTCTGCCGGGCTGGCGGTGCGTACTTCGCCGATCTTTGTTCAAGGGAGAGGGTCCTAGGAATAAAGGAGACACGTAGGAGGGCGGGGACGGTGAGCCTAGCTCCTGGATGCTTCCTGACTTCGTCCCACGGGCCGGGCTAGTCCCTTCCGCCACGCCAGGCTAGCGTTTCCGGCTAGATTAGTCCGACGCCTTCCTCTTTTTTTTTTTCGCCCCTATTTCTCATAGCTCTTTCCCCTCTCTGCCCATCTCTCCTCTTTCTCACGAAGGATGTCCCAGAAGGAGAATGCCTACCCCTGGCCCTACGGCCGACAAACGGTAAGGCCCTTCCCCCCTTCCTTACCTCTCCCCCCTCCTCGGAAAAGCCAGTTCCTCCCTTGGACATTTAAGGCCCTGCAGAGGCGATCCTCCAAGCACTTTCTTCCCGCCAATGCTCCGACTGAGGAGCCCCAAGAGTTTGCTGCGGAGCCCAGGTTGCTGGCATGCAGCTCTGCAGCTCTGTCCTGCCAGATGCTGCCAGCATGAATGGGGACTGCAGTCCTTGAGGACTTCTGCAGGGCTGAATCTGTCACATACAATTGATACCTCAGATGCGTTCCAAACTTAAATCCTCAATGTCTTTTTATTGTTCATTTGAGAGAGGGCCTCATTAAGTCACTTGGAATTTGTGACTCTCCTGCTAGGATTACAGGTGTGAGCCATCATGCCCAGCTTTTGTCCTTTTTAAAATTTTTTTCTTTATTATGCATGAACTACAGATTCAGTAGAATGTTGAAAACATACGACTTGAGGAGAATGTGACCATCTATACCACTTCTGGCCATGCCTAACTACTATACATTATATTAAGTTCCCTCATAGATACAAGAAGAGCCTATTTCTTTCTTTCTTTTATTTTTTCCCCGTCCTGACTGGGGCTTGAACCGAGGGTCTTTGCAATGAGCTACATCCCTAGGCCTTTATTTTATTTCATTTTCTTAGTTTTTAAATTTACTTTTATTTATTTAGTTTTTGAGACAGGGTCTTGCTCTGTACTCCAAACTGGTCCTGAACTCACTATGTAACCAGGCTGACTGTGAACAACTCAAGGCAATCCTCCTGCCTCAGCCTCATGAGTGCTGGAATTATAGGTGTGTACCACCATGCCCAGATCATTTATTGCTGGGGAATCAAACCCAGGGTCTTGCATTTTCTAGGCAAGCTCTTTAACCACTGAGCTACACCCTCAACCCTATTTTTATCTTTTGAGACATGGTCTTGCTAAGTCACTAAGTTCACAGGCTGGGTTCAAATACTTGTAATTGTCCTGCTTCAGCCTCTCAGAGCGCCAGAATTATAGTTATGTGCCACCACACCAGGTTACAGTAGTCTGTTTCTGAAATGTATTTTGTTTGGCTTGGTTATTTGTCCATCCAGGGAATTTATAAATCCCAGAGAACAAGTTTTTAGGGTCACCAGAGCTGTCTTCTTTTGCTCTCTGTTGGTGAGACTTAAGTCCTGAAGAATCCATTGGTTCCTTTGTCCACACCTTCCCTTCCTCATGGGACACCTAGTGAGTCAATGAAGGGAGTGTGAGCAGCTGTTGTCACTGCTAGTTGTTCACCCTCAGAAAGAAGTGCTATTCTTATTCTCAGAATTCACAAGTGAAATAGAAACGAGGCCTGGTGGCGTAGGCCTGTAATCATAGTACTAGGAGGCTGAGGCAGCTGGAGCCCAGCCAGGGCAGCTTAGTAAGATCCCATCTCAAAATCAAAACTAAAAAGTGGGCTAGGGATGTAGCTCCGTGTGAGGACCCCGGGTTCAGTCTCTAGTACCAGAAGGGGAGAAGTAATGTCCAACAGAGTAGCCCTCAGCATCCCTAGCCTGTTACTGCAAACAGTAAAATACCGGTGTTGGCTGTAATCATCTGATATTATCTATGCCTTAGTAGTCCTCTGTCTGAACTTTTTAGGGGATTTTGAGAATGCCTCTGTGCTAAATTTCTTGAAATGTGGTTTTTCATTCACCTAGCCATCCACTGCTGCCCGAGACGAGGGAATAGGAGACTGAGGCCATGTGGACAGAACTGTACAGGTCGGACAGCTTTATCTCTGAAAGAGTAGTGTAGGCTAAAATGAAAGAGGTGCGTTGTCAGATGTCGGGGGAAGTCCCTTCTGCTTGTTTTATTGTTTATTTATAATCCATCTTAATGAACATAATCTTGGGGGTAGGAGGCTGGGAGTGTAGCTCAGTGGTTAAACACAAAGCCCTGGTTCAATATACCCAGCACCACATTAAATGGATCTGATAGTGCACATCTATAGTCCCAGATATCTGGAGGCTGAGGCAGGAAGGTTGCTGTGTATTTGAGGCCAATGTGGGCTACTTAGTGAGTTTAAGGTTGGGACCAACCTGGACTACAGAGCAAGACGTATCTCAGAAAAAAAAATCATCACCATCTTGAGGGTAGGAAGCCCAAGTGTGATTATTAGTATTTTTCTTTGAACTGAGGGTAGGAGGGTGAGTGGCTCTTTAGCAAGTGGCTGAAATGCTGCTTGCAGCACATTCCAGCCTGGTCACCAGGACAAAGGCACCCTCAGAACTACCCCTGCTCCTTCTCAGTCTCAGTCGGCCCTGAGCTCCCTGCCCCAGAGAGTCCTCCGGAAGGAGCCTGCCACCCCCTCTACGCTTGTCCTCATGAACCGTTCCAATGGCCAGCCCACAGGTAACTGAGATATGGGGGAGAGGGTTGACCAGAGGGAATGGTGTCTACGAGAGGGTGTAGGAATGAGACCATCAAAGGAGAACCTCAACTTACCTGCTCTGTCCTCAGTCGCCCCTGGCCAGAAGGTGGTGGAGAACAGCACATCCAACCTCACGTAAGTGCCCAAACCCGGGGGTGGAGAGAGGGCGGTGGGTAGGTGGAAAGGTGGGAAATGGGGAGGCTAACCTAAGGACAGCAGAGCAGGGGACAACCTTAGAGGGCTGGGCCGAGCGGCAGGACCTGTCATCTCAGCACTCTGGGAGGCCGAGGAAGGAGGATCACAAGTTTGAGCCCATCCTTGACAACTTAATGACTTAGTGAGATCCTGTCTCAAAATCAAAAATAAAAATGGCCTGGGGCTGGAGGAATGGCTCAGTGATTAAAGCGCTTACCTAGCAAGGGTTAGATTCCACAGCACCAAGTAAGCCGGACGTGGTGGCACAAGCCTGTAATCCCAGCACTTGGGAGGCTGAGGCAGGAGGATTGCCTGAGTCCAAGGCCAGCCTGGGCTCCATAGTGAGTTCAGGACCAACCTGGGCTATAGAACGAGATCCTGTCTCTAAAATAAATAAATAAATAAACAATAAAAATTAAAGTGGCCAGGGGATGTAGACATGGGCTCAACTCCCAGTACCAAAAACAAAGCAGGTATCTTGGAGGACTGACAGGCCAGTCCTGAGCGGCTCTCCTCCCACTTTCTAATCAGGCGGCCCCTCACAATCGAGGACTTTGAGATCGGCCGTCCTCTGGGCAAAGGCAAATTTGGAAATGTGTATTTGGCTCGGGAGAAGAAAAGTCGTTTCATCGTGGCGCTCAAGGTCCTCTTCAAGTCTCAGATTGAGAAGGAGGGTGTGGAGCACCAGCTGCGCAGGGAGATCGAGATCCAGGCCCACCTGCAGTACGTCCGTCACCTTTGCACCTTCCCCGGAGCTCCTCCGTCTACCGCTCCACAGCCAGGCTACAGGGCCCCCTTAGCCCTTGGTCCCGGCGGGCTGCCCCCCGAGCCCCACTCCAACTCCCAACCCCGGTCCACATCCCAGCGAACCCTGTCGTCTTCCCTGGCTCCCTAATGCCAGAGTTCAGCCCCCCGTTCCTCTTCCCCCAGGCATCCCAACATCCTGCGGCTCTACAACTATTTCTATGACCGGCGGAGGATCTACCTGATCCTGGAGTATGCCCCCCGTGGGGAGCTCTACAAGGAGCTGCAGAAGAGCCGCACCTTTGATGAGCAGCGAACAGCCACGGTCCGGGCGGGTGGGCATCTGGGACACTGATGGGGGGGGGGGGTGGGGGATGGGGACACGCGGCTGGTAGGTGGGAGTCTGACAACTCCATGTTGGGCCTTCCAGATCATGGAGGAGTTGGCTGACGCTCTGCTGTACTGCCACGGCAAGAAAGTGATCCACAGGGACATCAAGCCCGAGAACCTGCTGCTGGGGCTGCAGGGAGAGCTGAAGATTGCTGACTTCGGCTGGTCTGTGCACGCCCCTTCCCTCAGGTAGGACGCCCCGAAGCCAGGCCTGTGGGAGGCTGTGCCGTTCTACATAAAAATCTGAGTCTTCTGCTAAGCTGCTCAAGCGGGACTCAAACCTATAAGCTTCCCCTGTCAGCCTCTCAGCGTACTGGCCTTCCAGATGTGTTCCACCACACCCACCCAGGCCCCACACCTTTTTACTTTATTTTTCTGAGGTACAGGGATTAAGGCCAGAGCCCCATACTGAGCTAGTGCTCAAGTACCCACTCTACCGAGCCACCCCCCATTTTTACAGGCCTTTGTACTGGGCCACATCTCCCGCTCATTTTTAAATTTTACTTTTAAAATTTTATTTATTTATTTTTGAGGCAAGGTCTTGCTCTGTAGCCCAGGTTGGTCCTGAACTCCCACCACTTGTGAGACATAGGCAGGAGGACTGCTGTGTGTTCAAGGCCAGCCTGAGCTGCATAGTGAGCTCAGGACCAGCCTGGACTACAGAGTGAGATCCTGCCTCAAAAAAAAAAAGAAAGAAAGAAAGAAAGAAAGAAAGAAAGAAAGAAAGAAAAGAAAAAAGAAAAGAAAAGAAAAGAAAAGAAAAATAAAGGATAACAACACAAGGTCTTTTGTCAGTTGCCCGGGCTGAGATCAAGCTTGCTCCTCCCGCCTCTGCATCCAGGGTGCTGGAATTGCAGGCCTGAGCCTCCGTGCCCAGCTGTAGATCATTTTAAGTGAGTTTATAGAATTGAATGGTAAAGATGGAATCTTGCATGTGTAAGTAGAACAGGCTTGATGGGCATTAGAGATGTCTCCAATTTTCTTTCTTTTTTTTGAAACAGAGTCTCACTCTGTAGTCCAGGCTGGCCTAGAACTCATGGTCATCCTCCTGCTTCAGCCTCCTGAGTGCTGGGATTGCAGATGTGGCTACCACACTCAGCTATTATTCGGTACTGGGGGATCAAACCTGGAGCCTTGCACTTCCTAGGCGAGTGTGCTAATCTCTGAGCTGAGCTACACCTCCAGCCTCTTTCTTCTCTCTCTCTCTCTCCTCAGATTGAACCCAGGGCTTGAACACATGCCCAATCCCCACCCCCATTTTTAAATTTTTATATTTTGAAACAAGGTGTTAGTAATTTGCTAACTTTACCAGGCTGGGCTTGAACCTGTTATCCTCTTGCCTCAGGCTCCCAGAGTGTTGGAAATACAGGCATGTGCTGCTACTGCTTTTACATATAATTCTTTTTAATATGTATGTATATATGTATGTATTTATTGAGACAGGGTCTCGCTCTGTAGCCCAGGCTGGTCCTGAGCTCATTATGTAGTCCAGGCTGGCCTTGGACTCACGGCAATCCTCCTGTCTCAGCCTTCCGAGTGCTGGGATTATAGGCGTGCACTACTACACCCACTTATGTTGGCCTGGGGAATCAATCCAGGGCCTCACGCTTGCGCTTTAACCTCTGTGCCATTGCTTCAGCCTTATTTTTATTTCTTAAGTAGTATTAAGGATTGAACAGAGAAACTCCTACATGTTGGGCAAGCACTCTGAGCAACATTTTTAGGCCATTTATTCGTTATTTTTCTATTTATTTTTACACTTTGAGACAGCCTCTAAGTTGCAATCTTTCTGCCTCCGGCTCCAAGTAGCTGAGATTCCAGGCATGCACCACCGTGCCCAGTTCAGCAGATCGTTTTGTTGACATCTCGCTTGGTGTGGCGGTGCCCAGGGTACCTCTGGGAGCTTGCTCTATGGCGTTACTCTGCTGCTACCCCAGTGGCAGTCTGGTTTGGCTGGAACACTTCCCAGGGCATGCTGGGGTCTCTTGGCTCCCTGCCATTGGGCAACAGAAAGAGGGGAGGTTCTCTGGATCTGGAAGCCCTGCGATGTTTTCCACCCCACTAGGAGGAAGACAATGTGTGGCACTCTAGACTACCTGCCCCCCGAGATGATCGAGGGGCGCACACACAACGAGAAGGTAGACCTGTGGTGCATAGGCGTGCTCTGCTACGAGCTGCTGGTGGGCAACCCGCCCTTCGAGAGCGCCTCCCACAACGAGACATACCGGCGGATTGTCAAGGTGGGCGCTGCCTGGACTTGCCAGCTGCAGGGCCCGGGCTGGGAGAGGGCAGAGTGGACTTGTGCTCTGTGTGAGTCTGAATGGGAGGGGTGGTTCAGGAAAATGTAGCTATGGCAATGTGAACCCAGTTCTTTCTTTTCTCCACACCTGCAGGTAGACCTGAAGTTCCCTCCTTCTGTGCCCACAGGGGCCCAGGACCTCATCTCCAAGCTGCTCCAGCATAACCCCTCTGAAAGGCTGTCTCTGGCCCACGTCTCAACCCACCCTTGGGTCCAGGCCCACTCCCGAAGGGTGCTGCCTCCCAGTGCTCTTCCGTCTGCCCCCTGATTGTCCCTGTCATCCGCTCGGTTGTGTCTGTTTGTATGTCTGTGTATATGTAGGGGAAAGAAGGGGGCCTGGGTTGTTCCCTCATCTCTCGTCTACCTTCTTTTTGTCTAATAAAGGCTGGAGCCTTTTATACTGGTGATGTAGAGGTTTCCATGCGGAGGCTTTGCTGTGGAAGGAGCTGTCCCTTAGCTGTCCCCTTTGTGGGGAGAGATACCGTACTGTGCCCCTGGTAGACACCCCACTCTCAGCTTTGATGTCCACTGGGCCAGTTTCCAGCCACCCGTACCACCCATCTTATTTTTTCCCTGCTCTGACTCCCAGAGACTGGGGGGCAGAGACCAGGCTCCCCTTCGCTATGCTCAGCCACAAGCCATTCCCGCCTGCCTTCTCCAGACTTTCTTGAGTCTTTTCCTCTCCTGGTTCATTCCTTACCTGTTTGCCAGCCTGGAAGTGACTGAGCAAGTCTATAACCTGGTAGAGTAGTTCCCAGATCTTTTGGCACCCAGAACCAGTTTCATGGAAAACAATTTTTCTTTGGATGAGGTGGGGGTGGTTTGGGGATGATTTCAGGATGTTACATGTACTGTGCTGTATGTTTCTGTTACAGTCTCCTGAATCCTAGGATTATAAGTATGTGCCATTATGCCCAATTTATGTGGTGCTAGGGAATCAAACTCAGGGTCTTGCCGTGCTATTCCTCCAGGCCCTTCGTGTGTGTGTGTGTGTGTGTGTGTGTGTGTGTGTGTGTGTGTGTGTGTGAATTTTTGAGACAGGGTCTCAGTCTAGTCCAGGCTGGTCCTGAACTCACTATGTAGCCCAGTCTGGCCTTGAACTAATGGCAATCCTCCTGCCTCAGCTTCCCCAGTGCTAGGATTACTGGAGTGTACCACTTGCCCAGTTTATATGGTGCTAGGGAATTGAACCCAAGGCCTTGTTCTTTAACCAGTGTGCTCTTCCTCCAGTCCTACTCATATATTTTATTTTTATTTGTTATTATTTTTTCAACTTGGAATAAATTCACTTTATTCTGTTCAACTCAAAAGCAGTAACGTCATAATAGCTGGTTTAAGGAGGCATACATTTGCCCAAAATTCTGTACCATGTCAGCAAACGTCTAAAGTCAGAAAAAAACTCATATATATATATATATATATATATATATATATATATATATATTCAGAACATCCTCTTCCGTGATGATGAACCTATTACCAGGAGGTTAAACTTCTCCTTTCATTATTAATTCCATTCTCATGCTAAAGTAATGTGATCACAGCTGGTTTTTCAGTCCTTCAGTCTGATCTTGATGACCACAGGCCATTTGCAATTCTTCACTGTCTCAGCCAGCATCTCATTGAAACCCTCACAGGGTTTAACATCAGGCTGGTTCTTGGCACAATCCAAAAACCGCTTTATCTCAAAAAAGCAAGGGCCACCACACTGCTGCTGGTTTCCCTAAGGCTCCTGGTAAGCAACATCACGCTTTCAGGGCTCAGCATCACCTGCCCACTGAAGCCTCCAGTGACGGCAAGGCCCGTGTGTGCCCAACAGCAGAGCCCATGGCCACACCAGCTGCGGGAGCTGCCATCTGGTGCAGCAGCAGGTGAGCCAAATGTGGGTGGAGAGGCTGAGCTGCTGAGGCTGGCCTGGGTGCAGCTCCCATCCGAGGGGCCTGGCTGGCCGAGGGGCCACACAGGAAGTGCAGTTTAGGCTTCTTCCACACAGCATTCTCGTGCACAAAGCTAGTTGTTCAGCTTCTATAACCGCAAAACTTCATGAAGAGTTGTATTATTATTATTATTATTATTATCATTTGAGACAGGGTCTCACTCTGCAGCCCAGACTGGTCCTGAACTCACTATGGAGCCCAAGCTGGCTTTGGACTCCTGGCAATCCTCCTGTCTCAGCCTCCTGAGTGCTGGGATTACAGGTGTGTGCCACCACACCCAGCTGTATGTGGCACTGTGGAATGGAACTCATGGCCCTGTGCCTGCAAGCACTTTAACCGCTGTGCCATTTCTCCCGCCCCTCATATTTTTAAACTCACTGTGTGTCTTCAAGTGGGAAAGCCCTTCTCTGGGGGACCTGGCCTTCCCTACCACTCCAAGCTCAGCTTGAATTACCCTTTGACTCCTGTTGCCGTGACCCTGGCCCCCTCTGCACTCCTCGAACATGCCCAGCTCGTTTTCCCTTGGCCTTTCTCTGTGCTCTTCTGGCTACAACGCTGCTGTCCTGCCTATTTTGTGTAAATAGGAAGAACTAGTGACTTGGACCATCCCCTTTGTGAGTGGCCTATGTCCGACCTCTGGAAAACACCTCACCCGTGAGAATTCCAAGTATCTAGAGCAGGAGAACACACTTGGTGCAATGCAAAAGCATGACGTATTTCTCCACCCCACGCCAACCCTGCGTTCTATCGACACCCCACTCGAGGAGCCTCCCCTCTGACGCAAGAAACCCGGGGCAGTAGCAGGGCCTGTGGCCCGTGGCGTGGGAGAAAACTGACCTAGCTGCTGACATTCTTCTCAGAAAGGGTATTCAATTGCTGACAGCCCACAGAGCGTTTGTTTGTTTCGCACACCAGATGTTCACCTTCCTATTGAATAGATTATACCAGAAGAAAGAATGGAAAGGCCACCAGGGCTTGCGGCCTTGTTCTCAGTGAGTCAGCCACTAATTTCTCTCACACCTAAGCCTTTATACATGTCTGCAGCATGATGTGGGCCCCTGCAAGATGAGATGTACCCTACTGCTAAAGGAGGGGGTGGCTGGAAGAATGGCACAGCAGTTAAAGCACTTACCTTGCAAGCACAAGGTGCTGAGTTTGATTCCCTAGCTCCACACAAATCTGGGGGTAGTGGTGCATATCTGTAATCCCAGCAATGGGGAGGCCGAGGCAGGAGAATTGCTTGGGTTTATCTTATTGAATTCAAGGCCAGCTTAGACTACAGAGCAAGACCTTACCCCCCTCTCCCGAAAAAATGTTATGTACTCATGGGGTAGCAAAACTCATCCTTTTTCACCTTCATGTAGTACAGAGGCCAGGCTTATTTATTTATATAGGCAAGGTCTTCCTTTTATTTTTTGAGACAGGATCTTGCTCTGTAAGCTAGGCTGGGCCTGAACTCACTATGTAGCCCACATTGTTCTTGAACTCACAGTAATCCTCCTGCCTCAGCCTCCCAAGTGCTGCAACTACTGGCATGCACTAAGAAGCCCGGCATCTTATTATAGTGATTATAGTGCTGAAGAATAGAACCCAGGGCTTTGCTACTAGGCAGGTACTCCAACCATTGTGCTAGCCTCCAGCCCCAAAATCTTACTTTTTTCTTTTTTCCTTTTTCTTTCTTTGTTTTTTTTCTTTTTTCTTTTTCTTTTTTCTTTCTTTCTTTTTTTTTTTTTTTTGAGACAGGGTCTTGCTCTTTAGTCCAAGCTGGTCTTTAACTCAATGCAATCCTGCCTCAGCCTCTTGATTTCTGGGATTTCAGGCCTGTACCACCACCCTCAGTTTATGTGGTGCTGGGGAATTAACTCAGGGCCTTGTACTTGCTAGGCAAGCACTTTAACCACTCAGTTATTCCTCCAGCCCAAGATCTTACCTTTTTTTTGAGACAGGATCTCACTCTAGTTCAGGATGGTCCTGAACTCACTATGTAGCTCAAGCTGGTCTTGGACTTGTGGCAATCCTCCTGCCTCAGCCTCTCGATCTCTGGGATTACAAGCATAAGCCACCACACCCAGTTTATGTGGTGCTGGGTATGGAATGCAGGTACTTAGCGCTTGCTGGTGAGGGCTTTAATCGCTGAGCTATTTCCTCCAGCCCAAGATCTTCCTGTTATATGCAACCCTGTCATTGCTTCAGCAGCATATACACTTAAAAAAAAAAAAGATTGGAACCGTTGTGTGTAATCCAGGGTGGTGTCAAACTTGAGACTCTGGGGCTGGAGGAATAGCCCTGAGTTTGATTCCCCAGCATCACTTAAAGCCAGGCGTGATGGTTCACTCCTGCAATCACAGCATTTGGAAGGCTGAGGCAGGAGGATTGCTGAGAGTCCAAGGCCCGCCTGGGGTAGATAGTGAGTTCAGAACCAGCCTGGGCTACAAAGCAAGACTGTGTCTCAAAAAAAAAAATTTTTTTTTTTTTTTTTTTGAGATTCTGCTACCTCAGGCCTTGTAAGTGCTGAAATTACAGGTGTGTATCATCTTAGTTTGGGACAGACCCTAACCAAAAGACATTTCTATAATTCTTTTTTCTACTACTGGGGATCAAACCCAAGGACTTCACACTAAGCTACATCTCCAGCCATTTTGTTTTTGATTTTGAGACAGTCTCTAAGTTGCTAATTTCCCTGGGCTGGCTGGGCTTAAATTTGGAATTCTCCTGCCTCAGCCTCCCAGAATGCTAGGATTAAAGGCCTGCAACACTGGGCTTGGCTCGAATTAGTAAATTAAAAACATTTTTTGTTGTTAGTGGTGGTGGTACTGGGAATTGAATTCAGGATCTTCACTCTGAGCTACATCTGCAACCCCTTTTCTATTGTAAACAAATTGCTAAGTTGCCAAGTTGCCTAGACTGGGCTCAAACTTGTGATCCTCTTGCTTCAGCCTCCCAAACTCCTAAGATTACAGACCTGAGCCACAAGGCTTAGAAATTAGTTAGTTCTTATCCCCCTTCACAAAGTGTTTGCTTCCAGTTACTCAGGCCCAAGCAGGTCAGACATGGCATGATACTGGCTAGATGATTAAGTTGGGCATATGAACCAATTAGACCACTGAGATGTGATAGGAGATTAACTGGGGTTTTGGGAAAGTTGTATTCTTATTCTGCTAGGTCTAGTGGAAGCTATTCCTCTGCTTCCAGAAGGTGTTGGGAAGGTATCAGTTCCACACACAAAATAAACAATTCTAACTCATTTAAGCACAAAAAGAGTTGATGGCAAGCATCCTGGATAATTAACAGAATTGTCAAGCAATGTCAGGAGACTAAACCTTGAATCTACACAACTAGCAAATATCCCAAGGCCCAAGTGGTCCCATACACCACACTAGAGTCTGAATCTATCACCAGCTATGGAAGCTGGGAGAGGGACTGGGTGGTATCCGAACTTTTGTAGGAGAGGCGCATTGCCTTAAAAGGTGAGAAAGGCTTCAAACATTGGGATTCGGATCCTGTGAGGCCAAAGAGAATGACAACTGACCCTCAAAACAATGACAAATAGTGGCTGGGAGTATAGCTAAGTGGTTAAAGTGACTGCCTAGCAGGCCCGAGGTCCTGGGTTTGATACCCCAAGTACAAACTAACCAGGTGTGGTGGTGCATACCTGTAATCCCCGCACTTGGGAGCCTAAGGCAGGCTGACTGCCATGAGTTCAAGGCCAACTTAGCTCCACAGTGAATCTAAGACCAATCTGGACTATACAGCTAGAATTTAGAGGACCAGCCTGGAATAGCCATTTGCCACCACGAGGAAGCCCATTTGAAATAAAGCTGCTTTCTGACCACGGAAATCAGGTCCTGGCAATAGCTCCAGGCACTGGACCCAGCCTTCTGAGGCTCCCTCTCTCTTAAGATAATTATTGTAAATTGTGTATGGTGGTGCACATCTGTAATCCCAGCACTAGGGAAGCTGAGGCAGGAGGACTGTTGCATTGTGTCAAGGCCAGCCTGGGCTATACTGTAATCTGAGGACTCACCTGGATTACAGAATAAAAGCCTATCTCAAAAAAAATCATTATTGCATGAGATAACACGTTTTCTTTGTCGATGGTGGTTTTTCAACTTGTATTTTCTGTCACTTGCTACAGAAAGTGCCATTACCTAATAGAATATCCACCTGCTGGGGAGGGGAAGGACGATGTGAGGGATGTCAGACTCAGAGACAGGCAGAAGCATGGAGTGCACCGTGCTACTCAGGATTCTGAGCACAAGTGAAAGAAACAAATCCTCAATGAGTTGAGCCAAGTAGAGGAAATGAATGGCTTGGGGTCTTTTATATAATATAATAATACATATTTATTGAACAGAACCACGTACTATTCTAGGTACTAGAGGTATGGATGAGAACGAAAATATAATACAACTGGAATACAGAGCAAGACCTTGTTGAAGAAAAAGAAGATGAAGACGAAGAAACAGCTTTCAAGAAAAGAGTGAAAGGAACACAAGAACAGAAAAGGAAAGTCAGGGGACTGCAAGGGCACATGTGCAAGCAAAAGCAGGAGTTAAAGGTTCTATAATCACATTATCTAACATCCAGTGTGTAAATTTTTTCACAATAAAATTAATAAAAACTTTTTAAAAATAAAAAGGAGCACATTACATATCACTAGCTGAAGAACGTTAGTGAATTGCTTTTAGTAAAAATCAGCCTCAGGGCTTGACACATGGTGCAGCTTACCACCCTTCCGGTGCGTGCCGCACCACCGCACAGTGGAAGAACTCTACCAATCAGGAACTGCAAGGCCCTGCGTGACGTGGCCCCTTGCCTGTCTCTTCAGCTCCACGGTTTTAAATCCTCCCCTTGGTTCATTTCTGCTCTAGCCCCAGTAGCTCCCACCGCCTCCCCTAATACCAGTACCTTACTGACGTTTAAGGTCTAGGGCAAGTTATTTATTCTCTTCTCAGCAGGGAAGGTGGCTGACTTTTTCTGCCTTTTTTTTTTCCCCACATTAAATGTCTTTGCATCATAAAGGCCTTTCTGGACCTCTTGTCTAATTAGTACCTGCCGAGTTCTCTCAACCACAACACTTAATTTCTTAGAAAGTGCTTATCAAGATTTGTGATCTTTTCATGTGCTGGATATTTTACCTTGCAGCAAAACCACACACCATCCTCCAATGGGAAAAATTCTGCGTGCAGGGGGAAGACAGAAACAGAGCGGCGAAAAGCACGAGAAAGCCCACAGGCCCCAGGCGCTGTCCAAAATGAGCTGGCCTGGGCGGTTCACGACTGGGTCTGTCAACCCAGGACAACTCCGCTGAGGATTCTAGTTTTTATCTTTCGTGGTCCATTAGGTGAGGTTCGACTCGGAGGGTCCAGGCAAGGAACACTATTCTCATCCCGAGAATCGGGAGGAGGCCGAAGTCGGTCCGCTCTTGGTGGGTGTGCGAAGCAATCATCGTGGGCACGACAATTACGAACTCAGAACTCCGGGCGCCCACCCGGCGGGACTTCGTATTTCAGAACCTTGCTCTTTAAGATCTGGCCCCGCTCACCTTTCTGAAAGGGCGGGGCGACGAGCGCAACTGTCACTGCTTTCCCTTCGCCCGTAGGCTCTCACGCGTGTTCTGCTGTTCAATAACAAGCCTTCCTCCGGAACTTCCTAGTAGCCGCGACCAATCACAGTGCTCTTCCTGTCCTTACCATTGTCAGCCCGCTGCCAATCGGAGCGCCTTTACCAACGCCCCTTAAAGGCGCTGCCGCCGCCTCGGGAGCTGAGGCGGGCGGATGCCGAGGCTCCGGCCCCCGCCCGCAGCATGGAGTCGTCTCGGGGGCGGCCCGGACCGGAGGCGGGCCTTGTGGCCGTAGCGGAACGGGAGGCCGCGGTTTTTCCCGGCGGGCCGGACCGAACGCCCTCCGAGCCGCCCTCAGGCTGGAAGGAGTTCGAGGAGCAGGAGGCGGAGAAGGCTGGGGGCGCGAACCGCCGCGCTAGGGCGTTCCCCAGGACGTGGAGCGGCCACGCCGCGTACCGGCCGGAGCCGGAGGCGTGGGGGGAGCGGCCGGGCCCCCGAGCTGCCCCGTCGGGGACTGGCAGCCGCTGGGCAGCGCCGGGTCCCGGGCGCGAGGACTCCGAGCCGTCGGAGGAGACGCCTGAGCCCGGGAGGACCTGCCGTCGAGGGAGCCTGGGAGGCGACGGGATGAACGTTGAGCAGCCGCCCAAGGAGGGGGAAGACGACGAGGAAGCAGAGGCGGAGGGCAGGGCCGGCCGCTCGTTCTCCAGCCGCCTTCAGGACAGCCGCAGCCTGGATGGGCTGAGCGGGGCGTGCGGCGGCGCGGGGGCCGAGCCCGGCGCCGGCGGTGGACGCCGGGCCACCATCTCCAGCCCCCTGGAGCTCGAAGGCACAGTCAGCCGCCATGGCGACCTCACCCACTTTGTCGCCAACAACCTGCAACTCAAGATCCGCCTGAGCGGCGCCGCGCCACCCCTTCTCCCGGCCCCGGCCCCTTTGCCCCTCACGCCCGCGCCCACTCCTACCATCCCTCCCATCGACCCCGACGTGCTGCGCGATCTGGAGCGGCTGAGTCGGGAGCTGGGCGGCCGAGTGGACCGTCTGCTACGCGGGCTGGGGGGTGCGGTGCAGGAGCTGACAGCCCTGAGCGTGGGCTGCATCCAGACCTACCGCGACGCCGTGGACTCCTTAGGCGAGGCTGTGGACATGAGCATCAAGGGCATGTACACCCTGCTGGCGCGCTGCGAGGAGCTGGAGAGGGCTCTTCAGCCGGTTCAGGGGCTGGCGCGCCAGGTCCGAGATATCC
This sequence comes from Ctenodactylus gundi, assembly GCA_004027205.1. Lineage (NCBI taxonomy): Eukaryota > Metazoa > Chordata > Mammalia > Rodentia > Ctenodactylidae > Ctenodactylus > Ctenodactylus gundi. The sequence goes on from PVKB01002369.1 coordinate 257,694, forward strand.
GACGCACTCTGGAGGTGTTGGAGGCCCTGTGCAAATGACACGGAGGGCATGAAAGGCTGTGCCGCCCCGGGCCTGGCCAAGGCAGGGCCCAGCAGGAGCCTAAGGACTCTGCCGGGAGCCCTGTGGGAAACCGCTGGCTGAGGGAAGGCCTGTGTGTTGAAGGTTCTTCCAGGTGCATTTAGCCGGCCTGTGCCCACCCACTAGGCCTTAAGGTGTATGTGGAGGAAAGTCTCACAGTTCTGATGCGTGGGGATGTTGCTCTGCTTCTGTTCAGTTGGCCAATGTAGCTACCCTGGTTCTTCCCAACTTTCCTCCCTAGCTAGAGCACCATCCTGGGGAACCCAGGGCCTTAGGTCTTTGCTTAAGAGTTGGGGACATTACTGTCACATGAGATCAAGAGAAGGAACCAGGAGGCCTCAGCCCCGTTGCAGCCATCCTGACTCCAGTGGCCACATCTCAGGTCCCAGGGGCTTTGGAAGCTCGTGTGCATATGAGGATGCACACCGCAGGTGGATAATTTCCCGCTTCTGTCCTACAGTGTCACTACAGTATCACTTCCCCACCCAGAATTGGGACAGAGCTACCAGGAATGCGTTGCATGGTGGAGGGGGTGAGGTGGGAGGTGTCTCACTGCTCTCAGGGTTAAGATAGAATTGTTGCTGGTTTTGAAACCCACCTCTTGTGGAGCATTCTAATCTGTTTTGGCTTTCTGAGTTTTTGTGGAATTAAAGTGCTGCTGCTGCTGCTGCTGCTAAGGCTGAGGCTGTATCTGTGTGGAGTCCCAGGGCTTGAAAAATCAAAGGAATGGAAATAAGGTTGGTCTTGTTCACACTGCCCGCTTGGGGCTGGTTCTGGGAGTGGGGTGGGGGTTCTAGGCTAGATAGGAAAAGATCTGGTTCCTGCTGTTAGGCAAAGAGATCTGAAGCAAGTATGAGACCTATATGAGTCACACGCAGGGGCCCAGAGATCCAGTAAAAGCAGACATGTAAGCAAGTGTTCCAGGGGAGGAGGAGAAGGGATTTCATCTAAGGCCCTAATGGACAAGCAGGGACTAGGTAGTTGGACATCTGGTTCAGGAAGGTGGGAACACTTGATAGTCTGTTCCAGGCCATTTCTCACACGCTACCCATCAGTCCCACATGCAGTGATCTGTGATCTGAGACAATCTTTTCCCAATTCTCATCAGTCTTCTGTGATTAACACAGTTCCAGGACCATAAAGTATGGTCATGAAATTTTAAAGTTTTAATAAATCACAACAAAAAAACTGGCCAGATTGCACACACCTGTGATCCCAGCACTCAGGAGGCTGAAGCAGGAGGATTGCCATGTGTTCTGCCCAGCCTGATCTACGTAGTGAGTTCAGACCAGCCTGGACTACAGAGCCAGACGTTGTCTCAAAAAAGAAAAAAAAAAAAAGTCAATCGCAGCAAGAACTAAGGTTTCTGTCTCCTTTTTGAGACTAGGGCTTGCTCTGTTGTCCAGGATGGTCCTCACTAAGTAGCTCAAGCTAACTCTTAGCAACCCTCCTGCCTCAGCCTCTGGAGTGCTAGGATTACAGGTGTGAACTACCACACCTAGTTTAGTGGAGCTGGGGTAATTAACCCAGGATTTGCACTTGCTCGGCGAGCTTGCTATAACGGCTGGGATACCGCCCCCAGGCCTCCTGAGGTTACTCTACACCTTCCATCATCATCATCATCATCGTCGTCGTCGTCATCGTCATTGAGACAGCCTTGCCCTGTCGTCCAGGCTGGTCCTGAACTCACTGTGTAGCCCAGGCTGCCTCGAACATATGGCAGTCCTCCTGCCTCAGCTTCCAGAGTTCTGGGGTAACAAGTGAATGCTATCACCCCGTTTGAACTCGCTAGACAAGCAGTCTAACCCCTGATCTACGTCAGTCCTCGGCCCCTGCACTCCCAATTTGGACTCGATTCCTGTATGTTTTATTTTGTTTCAGGGTGTGAATGATTGGAGATGCAGCCTTACAAGGTTTTCTCTGAACTACGTTTAATATCTGAAAATGACTAAAAAGTAGTGATCGGTAGAAGTACGAAAAATTACTGGCCCGTACGGGGATCGAACCCGCGACCTTGGCGTTATTAGCACCACGCTCTAACCAACTGAGCTAACCGGCCAAGTGGAAATTTTCTCTTAATGTTAAAACTCATAAAGAATCACTGCTGCTCAGTCTTACTCAGAACTGTAAAAGGTACAAAGTGGAGCACGCAAACTTACCATTGAACCCTTACGCAAATCAGCACCCTACGGAAAAACATAGGTGATGGGACTTCGGCGCTTGGCTGCATAGGCCCAAAAACTGCGCACATGACGTGCCCAAGGGGCTAAGGTACGCGCAAAAACAAACAGTGACATACATCGCAAATCAGCGGATTCAGTGAAAGAACAAGGGAATACAGGCCAGGTCCTATACAGGCCAAGCCAGGACTATAGAAATGTCTACTCTGGTGTAAAAAGTCGAGGAACCCTGGGAGGCACCGCTGGGATTCGAACCCAGGATCTCCTGTTTACTAGACAGGCGCTTTAACCAACTAAGCCACGGCGCCGTTTTGAAATTATGCTGTCTTACTCTTTTGCCCAGGTGAGCTACATAACAGGTGAATAAAAATGTAGAAATGAAAAAAGTCGCTAGGCTGGAGAAATGGATGACAGTAATGTGAGGATGATCGCCGATATCCTAGCTTTGGAATTACAAAAGGCCTCCATGGGTAGCCCCAGCAAGGTCCACAACGACGAGGATGGGATTCGAACCCACGCGTGCAGAGCACAATGGATTAGCAGTCCATCGCCTTAACCACTCGGCCACCTCGTCTAACGAGAGAGTTTTCGGATTCTGCTCTCTGGGACTTGAACCTTACTCTTGCTGCGGCCGCGTGCAGCAGGGTTTCGAGAAGTGGACTATACAAGCCGCAATAGAGACTATACGACCTTCGCCTTCTGCTAGGCACTTTGGAACTGCGCGTGTCTCCTGGAGTCCTGTTCAATTCGCCCCCAATAAAGTAGCCCCGGGGCTGAACAAGCTTCCCCCACAGGGCTGTCTTGCCAGAAGCCCTCCCTTTCTTGTTCCTTAGAGAAAAGCCTTCGGGCAGTAGAAGTAGACCAGAAGTGCAAGTAAGAATTAAAACGAATGAGGTGAGAGAACAACCCAGTTGACCTCGACGTGATTTGAACACGCAACCTTCTGATCTGGAGTCAGACGCGCTGCCGTTGCGCCACGAGGCCAGTTCCAGCTATAGCTCGCTCTCTTAGTGGTCACTGTGCAATTGGGCGGTCAGAGAGTAGCAATACAGGTTCACGCTCGGAATATTCTGTCTTCTGAGAATCTGCAGGCGGCAGCAGGCAAGATGAGGTTTCACGGCTTTGGCTCAGCTGTGCCTCCTACCCTGCCTCGCCGGACCGGACTGCCCAACATCAGGTGAAGGGTGCTGAGCTGATCACCGGGGCGCCCAGACCTCCCAACTACCCCGGAACAGACCTGTCCAGAATCAGACAGAAAGACAGATAGCAAAGAGGAACGTGGGGAAAGCTTGCAGAACCAAGCGCACCTGAAGAGGTGGACGATCCTCCCGCAAGTCGCAGACTCCGCGGCTGCACGTTGCAATTGCCTGCGGAGCCTTCAAAAGTACCGCGCTCCACGTCCGGGTTTGAAGATCCCAACGTAATTGGTCCGGGAAGGATTTGCTATTAGCATTTCAAAACTTTGGGGAAAAAAATGGCACTTAATCTTTTGAGGCACAATTTACATATAAAGAAAAGCACAGAGAGGTCATAGTGTATATTTTGATGAATTTAGACAAGTACTTACAACCTTGCAACTCACACCTCTTTCTTATAATAGAGGACAGTACCATCATTCCAGAAAGTTCTCTCGTACGCCTTCTCAATGGCTTCTGCCCATCCCCAGGGACACTTATTTCTCTGACTAACAGCAAACATAAGTATGTTTTGAAAGCTCTCTGATAAAATAGCTGGGCAATTGTAATGCAGGAATACCCCTGGTTGGAAGAGACCCTGTTTGCCTCAGCCTCCCAGGGTCCTGGGATTAGAGGGGTGCACCACCAGGCCTGGCGCAATCCAGATGCTTCTCATGCCTGAGCTTAACTGACTCTGGGTAACAAGTCTCAGAACCTTCTTTTCTCCAGGCTGTCATGATGCGGGTGTGCTGTCACTCCCCATGAGTCTCTTTTTCTGTCCTTACTTACGTCCGTGTTTTATCACAGTGCCGTCCTTGTTCTTCATGCTAGGTGTGTTCCCTGCTTCAGCTGTCATTTGTGTGCTGAGGACTCCTGAGTCCTGCTCCCTTTTCTGGACCCAAATGTTGATGTTCCTGCTGGACAAATCCACTTGCCTGTCAGGTCTCCTTCCCAGGCTTTCTGGACCTTGTGAGTAGCCAAGCCCAGGCTGGGGACTCCTTCTAGATGCTTCCTTCTCCCTCACATTCCATCCCTAGGCACCAAGTTCTGTCAATTCCATTTCCATAGTAATTTTTCTGTCAACCCCCATTCCCATCCTCATTGCCACCCCCTCAGCTTGTCTTGCTAGATTATTCTAACATATTTCTCTGTGATCTCCTTGCTTTCAAAATAGCCAAAGAGAGTCTTTCCAAAATGCTAACATTCAGCCAGGCCTGTTGGCACAGGCTTGTAATCCCAGCATTCTGGAAGACAGGGGCAGGAGGATCGTAAGTTTGAGCCTCAGCTGGGCAATTTAAAAAAAAAAGCAAAAAACCCCCATGGTTCCATCACTCATAAAAACAGAGACTCATCGCCTTCAAGATTAAGCCCTTATACCTGGCATGGTGGCACTCACCTGTAATCCCAGCACTTGGTAAACTGAGGCAGAGAATTGTTGTGAGTTCAGGGACAGCCTGGACTACAGAGTGAGACCCATATCAAAAATAAATAAATTTATTAATAGTGTCTGCCTGTTTTCCTATGTGACAATCATTTAAACTCACTATATTCCAACTGTCTCTGTGCCACTATCTGTGATATTTTTTCTTTTCTTTTTTAAAAAGACTCTTGCTCTATAACCCAGACTGGTCTTGAACTCCCTATGTGGTACAGATTAGCCTTAGACTCAAAGCAATCCTCCTGCTTCAGCCTCCTGAGTGTTGGGATTACAGGTGTGCACCACCACACCCAGCTTTATGTAGTCCTGGGGAATGAACCTCATGGCCTTGAGCTTGCTAGGCAGTCTTTAATGGCTGTACCATCCTTCCAGCCCAATGTATTTCTTGATAGTCTTTCAAAACCTTTTGACCCTTACATTGCATCAAGACTTGATCTGGAATGTCCTTCATTCCCACTTAGCAAGACTCTGACTCAGAATAAGAAAGGGCTTGGGATGTAACTCTGTGTGAAGGTCTTGGATTCAATCACCTATACAGTAAGTAAATGAAATATGGATTTTTATTGTTTTCTTGGTATAGCCTATAGCAAACAATGAGAGAGTAGAAAATGTGCTTTTTTTGCACTAAGCACTATCCTTGGAACGCATGCTCAGTAAGTATTTGTGAAATGAACAAAGGATAAACTTTAGCATAGGCACTGGAATGAGCAAAAGCCCAGGTCAAAAAAAATACGCTATGTGTCTGAGTAGCTGGACAGCACGGGCGAGGTGGAAGATTTTACTAGAAAGGAACATTGGGCCAATGAAATGGTTATCAGGGAACACAGAGTTGATCTGTAGGCACATGCAGGGTCTAGAACAGATGTGAAAAGTGTTTCCTGATGTGCACATGCCCTCCATCCATCCTACCATTTTCTAAATGTTATTTTAATTAATCTGCTTTTTTCTTTCTTTCTTTTTTTTTTTTTTTTGGTACTGGGGATTGAGCCCAAAGCCTTCACCCTGAGCTACATCCCAGCCTATTTTTGATTTTAGAATCTTGCTGAATCACTAAATAGCCCAGACTGAGTTTGAACTTGTGATTCTCCTGTCTCAGCTTCCCAGAGTGCTAGGTTTACAAGCTTCCACAACCCTAGGATTTCAGGCCTGTGATACTAGGCTGGCTCATGTTGTAAATTTTTAGAAATCAGTATGTAACTTCTGTTCTGTCCAGTGTCAGTATGGTAGGCATTGGGTTGAATATTCAATATGGGGGCTGGAGTGCTTGCCTAGCAAGTGCAAGGTCCTGAGTTCAGTTCCCTAGCACACATCAACTGGCTGAAGCAGGAGGATTGTCTCGTATTCAAGGCCAGTCTGGGCTCCCTAGTGACTTCAAAACCAGCCTGGACGAGAGTCAGACCCTGTATCAAAAAATAAATAAATAAATAAAATCACTATGGAGATATTCAAATTCAACAACAACAACAAAAACCTAAAGGCATTACTTAGTTCCACTGAGCACATTTCAAGTGTTCAAGCAGCCACATAGAAGTAGCTAGCTACCATATTGGGCACAGGCAATGTGTAGTGTTTTCATCATCACAGAAAGCTTTGCCAGACAGAACTGCTCCAGAGCCTGAAAGCTGGTAGAACAAAAGCTGTACACATTGTCATCACATTTCTTATTTTTTTGTTGTTATTGTTTTAAATGAATATATATGGAAGGGCAAGACAAAAATAATTCATCTGGAGTAGAAGGTAAGGGGATAGAAACGGAGATATTCATTCTCTGAATGAGCTTGATTTTATACATTTTGATGTTAGAATCATATAAAAAATTCTCCTTCACTCTTCCTCCCCCCGCCCCCACCACATACATACCCTTTTCTTCAGTTCTCAGGATCATCCAACCCAGGGAGTGCTGAGCTGAGTTCGCTGCCCTTATTAAAACTTTGAGATAAGGTCTTGCTAAACTGCTCAAGCTAATCTAGATCTTGTGATCCTTCAGCCTCAGCTTCTGGAGAATGTGGGATTACAGGCAAGTGCCACCATTCCCAGCTGGAATCATGTAAATGTTTAACATCATCACAAAAACTAACTAAAATAACCTGTAATCCCAGATGCAGGAAAATCACAAGTTTGAGCCAAGACTTAGAATTAGTGACTTAGTAAAATTCTGTCTCAGAATTAAAAATAAAATATGGGCTGGGTGCTCAGCCAGTGGCTCAAGCCTTTAAACCCAGAGTGCCAGGAGGCAGAGACAGGAGAACAGCAAGTCTGAGCCCAGCATGGGCAACTTGGCAATTTAGCAAGTGGACGAGACCCTATTTTGAAATTGCAAATAAAAAATGGGAGTTTTGGAAATTGCTGTTTGAGGTAGCACATTAGTTGGAGTGGTCTTTGTGAGATTCTGCTCTGGCGTACTGTGGCCAGGGCCAGGAAGTGCAGAAGGTGATAGTGCAACCCCGCAACATCATCCTTAGATGCTTGCAGAAGAGATCCGGATCCAAGTGTGGCTTTATGAGCAAGCAAAGATACAGGGCTGGATTCTTGGTTTTGCTGAGTATATGAACCTTATATTAGATGATGCAGCAGAAATTCATTCTAAAGCAAAGTCAAGAAAACAATGGGGTCGGATCATGCTAAAAGGAGAAAAATTACTCTGCCACTAGAAATAATATTATTCTCCAATTAGAAATGAGGAGGGAAGTGAGAAGGCAGCAGTGAAACAAGATGAGGCCAATGGAAATTATGATGTGTGGGAAGTGAGGCAGTTTTTAAGAAAGTGATCATTGCCCAAGATGATGTGCTAAACATTTGTTCCTATTGTTTTGCTTATTCTTATGTAATTACTAGAGGCCAATAAATGCTGTAGGATTGTTTTATTTTTAAAAAACAAAGAGAGAAAAAGAGGAAAAGAAAAGAAAATGAAAAATGGAGCTAGGCCCAGAGGTGCAGTTCCAGCACTTTGGGAGAGGGAAGGCGTCCAGCCTACCAATTTGGCAGTTTAGCATCTCAAATAAACAATAAAAAGGGACTGGGAATGTAGTGTGGGACCAAAGTCCTGTGATCAATTCCCAGTACCACAAGGTGGAAAAAAACATGCTGAGTATGTAGCTCGGTGTGAAAGCCCTGGGCTGTATCTCCAGTACCAAAAAAAAAAAAAAAAAAAAAAAAAAAACAACAACAACAACAACAAACCAAAAACAGTAAGCTGAGCAAAAAGACAGGGCCTGGGGCGTGGCTCAGTTGTTAAAGTGCAAGCACAAGGCGCTGGGTTTGGGTTCCTAGTGCAACATAATAGCTGAGCATGGCATCTCAGGCCTGTAATCTCAACACTTCAGAGCCTGAGGAAGTAGGACTGCCATGAATTTGAGTGCAGCCTGGTGTACAAAGTGAGTTCAAGACCAGTTGGAGGCCAGCCTGGGCAACAAAGTGAGTTGAACACCAGCTTGGACTACAGGGTGAGACCAAAAAGACCTGAGTGTTTTTAGGGTCTCTTTTTCCTTTTGCCTATCTTTTGATATTCCAGATAATCGCATATTACAGTTCATTGATCAAATATGAATTTCAGTGGGGGAGAAGAGTACTATAATGGAGTTATGACATTATTAATATATGAATAACAACCCAGAATTTAAAGAGAAAAATATCAATTCACCAGCATCACATGAAATGTTAGCTGGGTATGATAGTATATGCCTGCAATCTTAGCACTCAGGAGGCTGAGGCAGGAGGATTGCTTTGAGTTTAAGGCCAGCATGGAGCTCAGGACCAGCCTGGACTACAGAGTGAGACTCTGTCTCAAAAAAATTAATATCTAGCTCACTTATAGAACACTCCATGCTAGACCTGGAGGAATGGCAACAGTAGTTAAAGCTCTTGCCTTACAAAAGCAACGCTCTGGGTTCAATGCAAGTGGGGCATGGTGGTGCACACCTGTAATCCCATGAGGCAGGAGGATTATGATGAGTCCAAGGCCAGTCTGGGCTCCATAGTGAGTTCAGGACCAGCCTGGGCTACAGAGGAAGATCCTGTGTCAAAAAAAAAAGGACACCTGGACTGGGCTTAGTCTTAGTGTTACACACACACATGCACAGACACTGTCACACACACACACACACACACACACACACACACACACACACACACACACACAAAAGCAAGGTGAGTATGTTGAGTATGTATGTAGCTCGCTCAGTGGTAGAACAGGTGCTTTACTTGTTCAGGGCCCTGCACAAGTCTGTAATTCCCAGCACTTTGGGAGGTTGAGGAATAAGAATCACAAGTTTGATCCCGGCTTGGGCAACTCAGCAAGATCTTGTCTCAGATAACAAAAAGGGCTGAGTATGTAGCTCCAAATGAAGACCCTGTGTTCTGTCTCCAGTACCACATGTTCAGGGCCCAGTGCTGTTCAATCCTCAGCACAACAACAAAAAGCAATCCACATAACCTTTAGCATCATTTTGTTGATATGCACAAAATAGCTTATTGGGATTTACTTGAGATCAGATTGGGGAGAATTGACATTATTTCCTGCCCCAGTACTGGAAATCTAACTTAAGCGCTCAACCACTGAACTACATCTCTTGTCTCATTTTTATATACTTTTATTTATATATTGCATCCCTTTCCCTGCCCAACCCCTCACCCTTTCCCCACATTCCCTTTCCCGCTCCACAAAGTCCATTTTCTTACTGTCTTCCATCTCTCTACTACTTTTTTATGGCTTGGTTTTCTCGTATTAGAGAAACTATATGATATTTAACATTCTGTATCTGATTCATTTTGCTAAGCATAATGGTCTCAAAGTTCATCCATTTTCCTACAAATGACTCAGATTTATTTTCTGCCAGAGTAATATTTCATTGTGTAAATACACCGCTTCTGCTCTGTCCCTTCATCTGTGGTGGGACATACTGGCTTCTTCCAAGATTTGGCTATTATAAATTGTGCTGATATAAACATGTATCACTCTTGCATGATGACTTTAACTCTTTTGGGAAGATACTCAGAAGAGATATAGCTGGGTCAAATGGTACTGGGAAGTCAAACTCAGGGTCTTGCACTTGGTAGGCAAGCACTCTAATCAGTAAGCTATTCCTCCCACCCTCTGTAGTTTTCTATATACAAATCTTGTACCTTTTTCTTTTTTCATGATACTGGTGATCAAGCTCAGTGCCTTCACACTGAGCTACATCCAGCTCATTTTTAATTTTGATTTTAAGACAGGCTCTCAGTTAAGTCCCTAAGCTTGTGATGCTCATTACCGGCCTGGGCTACTGCACCTGGCTCGCACGTGTATTTTGGTAGATTTATACCTTGGTAATTAATTTCTTTGGTGCTGTTATTTTTTCAAATTCAAATTGTCCATGTTGATATATGGGAGGGCAATTGACTTTTGCAGATTGACCTTGTATTCTATAACTTTATTTTGGTGCTGGTGATACTAGGGATACAACCCAGGCCTTAGAATTGAGCTACATCTCCTGCCCGTTTTTTTTTTTTTAATTTTTTAATTCTTAGGTAGCACAGGCCTGTAATCCCACTAAATTGCTAAATTGACTAGGATAGGCTTGAATTTGCAATCCTGCTGCCTTAGCCTCTCATACTGCTGGGATTATAGGCCTCTGCCACCAGGCCCAGATCTAACATTGTTATACTACTCACTTATTAGTTCCAGGAGGGAACTGCACTTGAACTTGTGATCCTTCTCTCTTCCACAGTGTTGGGACTGCAGGCCTCCACTATCAGGCTCAGCTTTATTGTTTTTATTTTGTGGTAATACAGTAATAGGAACCGAGCCCAGGGCCTTGCACTAAGCTGTATCATCAGCCTATCTATCCATCTATTTATTTATTTATTTGCTTGAGAGAGGGTCTCACTCTGCAGTCCAGGCTGGTCTTGAACTCTCTGTGGAGCTCAGGCTGGCTTTGGCTTTGAATTCAAGGCAATCTTCCTGCTTCAGCCTCCTGAGTGCTGGGTTAACAGGCATACGTTACTGTGCTCAGTTTATGTGGTGCTAGGGAACTGAACCCAGGGCCTCACACATGCTAGGCAAGTGCTTTAAAAACTGAGCTAAATCTCCAGATCCCTTATTTACTTATTTGTGTTTTCATTTAATTTTATTTATTTATAGAGGCAGGGTCTCCCTCTGTCATCCAGGCTAGTTCTGAACTCACAATATAGCCTAGGATGGTCTCAAACACCAGCTTCCAGAGTACTGGGATTAGAGGCCCACCATGTTGTTGTTTTTGAGACATGGTCTCAGACCAATAATCTGCCTGACTCAGCCTCCTGAGTCCTGTCAACAGAGAAATTTCAAGCAAAGGGGCTGGAGAAATAGCACAGCGATGACAGAGCTTACTTAGTAAATGATTGTGAATTTGATTCCCCAGGACCACATAAACCGGGTGTGGTGGCATACTGCCTGTAATCCCAACACTTGAGAGGTTGAGGCAGGAGGACTACCATGAGTTCTAGGCTAGATGGGGCTACATACTGAGTTCAGGACCAACCTCAACTATAGAGCAAGACCCTGTCTTTAAAAAAAAGCATATAATTAACAAACTTAGTTTGAAACCAAGAAAAAAAAGGAAGAAAAAAAGTCAGTACATGTGAGTCCCAGCCCTGAAATGAGTGGCCATTTTTTTGAAGACATCCTTTCACCAGCAGTACCTCCTACTACCACAAGCTGGCTCTAGAACTCAGAAAAGGCTTCTCTAGGGCAGGCTTGTATGATCCAAGGTCAAGGAAAATGACAGGATAGACCTACAATGTGCTCTTACCTGTATTCCACAGTGTGAAATGGTCTATTATAGCCAGAATGCCCAAAACCCAAAACTTGGAAACCAAACCCTAACAGTCATCTCTGGCCAAGAAGCCTTGTCTGTGTGTGTGTGTGTGTGTGTGTGTGTGTGTGTGTGTGTGTACTGAAAGTTGAACCGAGGGCCTTCACACTGAACTACATCCCCAGAACTGACCCCCTACCATCACTTTTTTTGAAACAGGGTCTCACCAAGTTGCTAAATTGCCCTAGGATGCTAAGATTGCTGACACATATCACCATCACCATGCCTTTCTTTTTTTTTTTATACTGGAATTTAAGCTGAGGGCCTTCATACTGAGCTACATTCACAGCCCATTTTTAGTTTTGAGTTTGAGACAGGGTCTCACTGAGTCACTAAATGGCCCAGGCTGGGCTCAAACTTGTGATCCTGCCTCAGCTTTCCAGAGTGCTGTGATTACAGGCCTGCACCACTGGGCCTCATCCTGCTTCTTTTAAGTACCTTTTGATTCTGCCTGCTCTGCTCTACTTTAAGAGGTTCCACCCTGGTCCAAGCTCCAAAATGTCCCTTCTAGATAATTATGGGTCTTCTTTATTCACCTTCTGCTTAAATTCTACTCTGCATGTTACAACCAGAATTATCTTCTATAATATGTATGTCACATCCTTCCCCATGGCAGTAAGACCTGACATCATCTGTTTTGCTTTTGTTTTTACTTTTGAGACAGGATTTTACTGTGTAGGGCTTTTCTTTTTTTAGACAGAGTCTTGTTCTGCAGTCCAGTAACTGTCAATTGAGCCCAGGCTGGCCTCAAACTCAGGACAATACTTCAGCCTCAGCCTCCTGTGATGTGTCCACCACACCCAGTTAAGAGCTGACATCATCTGATTCTTTATTTCTTCAACCTTACTCTGACCTTTTTGTCCCGTTCCATCACTAGGCTTCGGAAAGCACTGGCTTCCTTTCTATTTAACAAACACACTGGTCTGTTCCTACCATCCTTACACTTATTCTTCCCTCTCCCTGGAATGCTGTTTCCCCAGATCTTCACATGGCTGACTCTCCATTTTGATTCTATTTAGAGACCTTGGTAAATCTTGCAATAGCAGGTCCTGGATTTTCCTCACTCTTGCCCAATGACATAGCTTCCCTCATCATTGAGCAGTAAGACTTGATCAACTGTCATGGGCAGAGCTCAGCCTGTGTTTCCCATTCCCAGAAAAAAAAATTCATATAAATTACTATGACCGTTGGAGAGATTATGTCAATTTGAGGCAATCAGTAACCATACCTGAATTAGGGTTTAGGAACCATGCCTAGATTAGGCAATTAGGAACTGACCGGGATTAGAGTGTGATCTGTGGGCCAGCAAATGAGGGAAGAACGCCCACCCAGATGTGGGATGCCCAACGGGGAACTCAAACTGCGTAAAAGGAAGAAGAAAGATTGTTACAGCTTTTTCTTCTGGGAAAGCTCTTCCCTTTGCAATTGTCTAGGGATACCAACTTGCTAAACACCGGAGATCTTCATCACAGATTCCCTTGTTCTTCGGACAACAGAGATCCGCAGCAGCCTCTCACTGGCAGTCCTGCAGTCACAGGTGGGTGTTCTACCTTGCAGTGGAGAAGCCATCAGACCCTCCAGCTCTCACATGTGCAGGCTGCCATCTTGGACTATCTGTCCTTAGACTTGTGAGCCCCAAACAGATTCTTTTTTAAATAATTTCTGTAAATTCTGTCTTTTATAAGAACCCAAACTAATACAGTTACAAAGGGAAGAAAAGCATGAAGTCTTCAGTCCTTACAGCCTGTCTATGCCTTAAGAATGTTTGTATGCTTGCCACATTATTTTCATTTTTTTTTTTGAGGCACTGTCTCATTCTGCAGTGCAGGCTGGTCCTGAACTCATTATGTAGGCCTTGAACTCATAGCAATGTTCCTGCCTCAGCCTCCTGAGTACTGGGATTACAAGCATATGCCACCACACCCAGTTTATATGGTACTGAGGAATGGAACTCAGGAGGCCTGGAGGAATGGCACAGCAGTTAAAGCACTTACCTTGGAACCACAAGGCCTTGAATTTGATTGCCCTGCACCACACAAAGCCAGGCGTGGTGGTACATGCCTGTAATCCGAGCACTCAGAAGGCTGAGGCAGGAATGTTGCCATGAGTCCTAAGGCTAGCCTGGGCTATGTTGTGAGTTCAGTACCAGCTTGGGCTACAGAGCAAGAACTTGTCTCAAAAAAATAAAAAAAAAAAACCTCAAGAACTCAGGGCTGCACTTGCTAGGCAAGTGCTCTGTTAGCTGCACTGTGCCTCCAGCCTCTGCACTATTAATTTGTGTTGGAGAGTAGAGGATTAGGTGTCATCACTCTCATTTTAGGAGTCAAATGGCAATGAGGGTCATTTTAAAAAAGAAAAACAGTTGTTTTTCCTCCCATTTTATTGATATGTATAAGCGCAAAATTTAAGGTTTACAATAAAGTTGAGAGAAAAAGTTGTGTTCACTGTATCTGATGGTTTTGCTCATCCCTCCTGAACTAGGGATGGTCTGAAAATATTTTCAGAATGGGACATAGCTCAGTGCTTAAAGCACAAGGCCCTGGGTTCAATTCCCTAGCACGACATAAACTGGTTGTGATGGTGCACACCTGTAATCCCAGCACTCGGGAGGCTGAGGTGGGAAAGTTGCAGCGAGTAAGTGGCCAACCTAGACTACATAGTTCAGAACCAGCTTGGACTACAGAGCAAGACAGCCACAGAAGGTTAATGGTTTCTCTAATATGAATAACAAACAATTAAAAAAAGTAAAAGAGACACCTGTAATCCCAACACTCAGGAGGCTGAGGCAGGTGGACTGTCCTGAATCTAAGGCCAGCTTGGGCTACAGCAGTGAGTTCAGGACCAGCCTGGGCTAGAGTGAGACCATGTCTCAAAATAAATAAATAAATTAATTAATTAAATTAAATTAAAGATGGAAGAAAGTAAGGTGGACTTTGTGGCAAAGGAAAGGAGATGTGGGGGGCTGTGAAGCCATGGGAAGGGGAAAGGGAGATAAAAATGATTAAGATGAAAAATGTAAACTTAAAAATTAAAAAAAAAGGCAAACTCCTTTTGGGCTTGTCATTCAGACCAACGCAAAGACATTCAATAGGAAGTGGAGAGACTCCTGAGGAATGGGCGGAGGAGAGGACTTGGCTGTGGCAATGAAGGTGCTGACAACTTTTTGGTCTCCGGCAATTTTCGTTGAGGACCAAAAATTAGTCTCGTGGCTGGATAATAAAAGGCTCTTGGACTGCGGCCAGAAATCGTCAGGACGGCACCTTAAAATGATAATGAAATGCAAGATGGGTCTGTGTCCCAGCCAGCTCTAAGTCAGGCTGAAACTGTTCATCCCTTTCCTCCCTTTCTACTTCCTCCACATTCTGTCCTTGAGGGCCCACTCCACTCCTGAAACCGACATCTCCCCCACACCCCAGATCAGGGAACTGGCTGTTTTCTGCACTCCGCCAATCTCTCACTAAACTGAACCAAACTGACTTTGTAGGAAGTCTTTCCTAGGGAACGTTCTTGTCTGGAGTCCCTTACTAATAACGGGCTTCTGCCAAATACGTTTCTGCCGGATAGTATCAACTCGGGCCCAAAGCCGTGGGAAACTACGGGATACGGAGCAGGGAGGGTGCTCACGCAGGTGGAGGGGCAGCGACGTCGACGGCCTCTGGAGGAGCGGGGGGCCTGCGCGGCTCTGGGCGTGGTAGGACGGGCCGTCACATGCCACGGTAGGCAGGGGGCTCCGTTCACTGACCTCGCTGGGCCTGTTTGGATTTGAAGGGGGACCTTGCAACAGCGTACACTCGCAGACACCCCGCGGGTGAAGAATTCGCGTCGCTGCATCAACAGCTCACAACGGCTCCGGCTTGATCCGAGAACTACGTTTTCCATGCCTCCTAGTGAACAGAGAATTTACAGCTCTCGCGAGATTTTCAGAGAACGTGACGCCACCGCGTATGCAGTCACCATGGCAACTGGGCGGTGCCTGAGCGCGCGGGAAGAAAGCCTCAAGAGTAGGTTTTGCCAGCTTGCCGAGACTTCGAGTGACGCTTCTTGAACTTCCAGTATCTCGGGCCACAGCTTCTGCCCCTGGAGGTGCCTCTGTCCCTGAAGGCCATGGGCCAGATCTCGGGACTCGTGCCCTGCCGTTTCCTGACGCTCCTGGCGCATTTGGTAGTCGTTATAACGTTGTTCTGGTCCCGGGTAAGACAGAGGGGCTGCCCTCCTGCCCTTTCCACCCGCGTCTTCCACTCCCAGCATAACCCCGTCCTCTCCCGGGGCCTTGCCCACCTAGATCCTACCATCCCTCTCTGCTCCCAGCCCTGCCCCGCGGCCCGCTCCTCTTTTTACTTCTTTCTGCCTGGTCCCCAGGACAGCAACATCCTGGCTTGCCTGCCCCTCAGATTCACGCCCGAGGAGTATGAGAAGCAAGACCTCCAGTGAGCTCTGGGGGAAGGGTGGTATGACTAAGAGGTGATGGGAGGGAGGGGCCTTCGGAGTCGGAGGGCCTGATCCAGTCCCTTTCGCTTCTGCAGGCTGGTCATAGCGCTGTCTGTCACCCTGGGCCTGTTTGCAGTGGAGCTGGCCGGTTTCCTTTCGGGAGTGTCCATGTTCAACAGCACCCAGAGCCTCATCTGTATCCTTTCTACCTGTCCACCGTTTCCCACGTGACCCATTTCCCTTATAACTCCCTTCAGCCACTTAAATAGTCCTTTTTGGCACAATAGACCCAACCCTAACCGGCAAACAGAATCCAGTTGAGAGATCTCAGGCAATGCAGACCATTTCATGCAATCCTCAGCAATGAAGCCCTGTTATGCGTGGGGCACTGCACATGTGCAGATGAAGGTAAAACTTTTTCCATAAGAGGCAGACACAAAAATACGTCTGTAAATCAATGTGATAAACGCTATGCTGTAGGAATGTGTACAAATATACAGCACTATAAGAACTCATCAGAGACCAAAGAGCTGGATCTGATGGCACAGCCCTGTAATCCCAAAACTGGGAGGCTGCAAGTTTGAGACCAGCCTGGGCAACTTAGTAATTTAGCCTCTGTCTCAAACAATAAGCAGGGACTGGGGATGTAGCTCAGAGAAAAAAATCCTGGGCTTCACCCCCAGTACGAGGAAAGAAAAAAGAGAAGGAAAAAAAAAGTGAGGCACATAGATAGAAAAGGCATGTGTCTCATGAATTCTGGTAATGTGGACCATGAGGATCAGGGCACAGGAGGGTGATTCCAGCAGAGCATGTCAAGGCTATGTGTGGTCTGAGCCTACCTACCTCACCTGAAGGTTTTAGATTGGCCCCTAGATAAGTTGTGGGGTCCCATTGGGGCAATCTCAGCTCTGGTCTCACATGATTGTTGCAGAACTCAGGACAGGGCTGCTGAATCTAGCCTTCGTGATATGAAGAGAGAGTAAGAGCTTAGATGCCAGCCCATCGCTGGTCTTTTCAGGCTCATCACTACCTGTAGGTTCAAAGACTTTCCTTGACCCTGGTGTGTTTCCAAGCCATTGGGGCTCACTGTAGTGCATCTGTGGCCCTATCCTTCTTCATATTTGAGCGTTGGGAGTGTACCACGTACTGGTACATTTTTGTCTTTTGCAGGTACGGTAATGCTCAATACCAGGGATTGGGCAAAAAAGGTTTACCTCAAAGCCCTTTCATCCGTGTGTAAGATACCAGATCCACCCAATGTCCTGTAGTACTTTGAAACTGTATCCCCGTCCTTATACTACTCCCTTATATTTTGGGGGTGGAGTCTGGTTTGGAGATTTGGGTATTTATATTGGAAGACTGTCTAAACCCACCACTTTACCTTCCACAGTGCCCTCCCAGCCATCACTGAACTGACATTATTCGTCGCTGTCTTTGGGCTGAAAAGGAAACCTTTGTGATCACCTCCGTGATAAAGTGGGGAGAAAGACTGGAGAATCTAGGGGCCATTTACTGTTCCTGAAAAAAGGAAAGCGTAGTTTCTGTCTATCTCTAATATCATCTACCCCTCTCCCCACTGGCTGCTGGTAGAGGATGGCAGTGTTGGTTGGGGTAATTATCTCCTGAGTCTGGGATTAGATCTTTTAATAGTTTCATTTTTTATTTTTTGGTGGTATTTGAGGGGTGAAGGCAGGGCCTTCATATTCAGCTACATCTCTAGCCCCTTTATTTTTGTTTTTATTTTTTTTTGAGACAGGGTCTCCCTCTGTAGTCCAGGCTGGTCCTGTACTCACTATGGAGCCCAGGCTTGCCGCTCACTTTTCCTGTCCTCTCTCTCCCGAGAGCTGGGATTACAGGCCTGCGCCACCACGCCTGGCTTCATTTTTTTATTTTGGGACAAGGACTCACTATATTGTGCCGGCTAGTCTCCAGCATGGAGTTCTGCCTCAGCCGCTCAGATTGCTGTGATTACAAGCCTGCACCAGCCGTCCCAGGTTACTCACTGCTTTGCAATAAAATGTATTTCATAGTAAGAGTAAGCCTTACAGTTTCAGTGGACAGTTTGGGTGGCTAAGCTGCTGGAGAAAAGAAAGGCTGTTTTCCAGCGCTACAAGCCGTAAACCAAATCTTGTCGCTTCTATTTTGATTTTTACGGGAGATGGGGGGCGGAACCGGGTGGGTGGAAATATGTAAATAAGCACGTTCAGAGGTTCCGGCGTTGTGTGAGCGGGGAATTCTGGGAGGAATTGGTTTTCTCCATTTTTGGTAGCCGAATGGGAGAAATCATTTAAAAGATCTCAGAATAATGTAACACCTAAATTGAAAGAACCCTGCTTAGCCGAGCTGCTTGAACTAATATTGTATGTACTCACCCTAATCTGTAGTGGAATCCATTCTAGTGAGTAGGGACAGGCGGGCTGTGTTTTGGTATCGTCAGGTGGGATAATCCTTACCTGTTCCTCCTCTGGGGGGCAGATAGAAAATGATGATTGGAGCTCGCATGATGCGTGATTAGCGTCTCTGCGTAATCAGGACTTGCAACACCCTGATTGCTCCTATCTGATTCTTCCTGACGATCTCTTATGGTATTTTTGTGTAGTGAGTTAATGGGAGCTTTGTGGTTTCCGTGTACATGTTATATCGTGTGTTTTCTTTCTGTGTTCGCACGTAGTTCTATGTTTTTGCCGTTACGATTCGTTCGCTGTATTGAAGTTCAGTTATATTTTCAGAATTAGTCTTGAACTGTGCAGGGGGAGATTGTCCAGGCTGTCTTGGTCAGCCACTGAGTGACGTGATCTCTTTCTTGTGGGTCTTATCCAGTGTTCACTTTATCACGGCGACGATTCTCTATTCTTGCCGGCCGCGTTCAAGACGAAGTTATGCAAATTTCAAAGGTTACGTTATTTATTACAGCACAGGACATTTTCAGGTTCGGTGTATATTGCAAAGGTTCTGTGTACTTCTCAGCTCTGAATGGTGGAGCCGAGGTCATGTGAAATAAGCCAGAAGCCCCCAAGGAGGTGTTTTTATGATGATGTTTTACACATAATGTAACTTTATCGTCCGTTTTTGTCATGGCAACCTTTCATCCTTAGCATTCATTCTGTGGCTACGTTTGTGCCCTTACCATTTGAAGCACTATGTCATGTACTGAGAGAATAGATCTGAATGTAACTCTTACTCAGCTTTGACCATTACAGATCTCTGGGCAGTACAGACAGAAAATAAACAATTTTCAGTACTCCTCTCATAATTTAATTGTGCAGATTGTAATAAGTGTTACAAATGAGATCTAGAGATGTGGAAACCAGGCCCTGTGGCTCAGGCTTGTACTTCCAGCACTTTGCCCAGACTGAAGCAAGAGAATCACAGATTTCCAGCCAAGCGTGGCAGTTTAGCAATTTAGCGAGACCCTGTCTCAGACAATAAAAAGGAGTTGAGAATCTAACTCAGAAGTAAGGCCCTGGGTTCAATCCCCAGTATCGGGAGTTGGCGGTTGGGGTGGGGAAGGTGCTGAGGAGTTAGGGACCAATTTGCCCAGGGTGGTGATGGGAGTGTTGCTTCTGCAAGCACAGTTTGAGTGAGGTCCGGAAGTGTGGCTGGAGCAGGCAGGTAGGAGGGCAGAGAGTGGGGAGGCTGGAGAATGAGTCTTGCTGGCCATAGTTACTTGCCTTCCTAGGGAAAGTCACATCCTGTCGCTGCCTGCCTTTTACCTCCACACAGTGGAATGCACCTTCTAACTTGAGAAAGCTGGCTTTTTCAGGACTCATGTGAGCTAGTTGTTACACAGGGCCATTTAACAGTTAAATGTTGTTGGTCATGGATCATGGTTACATGCTGGGCAAGCTGAAGCAGGTGGGTTATACGTTTGAGGCTAGCTGGGGCAGTTTGGCAAGACTGTCTTCAAAATTTATACAATGTAAACTTGCAATCAAATAAAGTATATTTAAGCTGGAGTGCAGTTGGTGGTAGAGTTCATACATAACATGCTTTAGACTCTGGATTTCAACCCTAACACCAAAACATAAATATTTAAAAATAAATAAATACTGAAAACTCCTTCCTGATTGTTTTCTTATGTACTCCCCCGACCCCCCACATTAGGTACTGAATACAGGACCTTTGCACTGAGCCTTGATTTATTTTTGACAGAGGGTATTACTAAATTGCCCAGCCTGGGCTTGAAGTTGTGATCTTTACATCCCAGCTTCTGAAGTGCTGGAATTAAAGGTATGTGCCATCATGCCTAGCTGTTATATGCCCTTGAAGTGACTTATGTTTATTGTATTCTATACTGTGTAAGTTTCTCTGTGTATCTCTTCCCAACTCATTGGATGACTAGTAAATAGATTGAAATAGACATTGGTGGAAACACTTAAATTACAGAAATTGGCAAATGCTATAAATCAGGCTTCGTTGATTGTCTAATTTTAAGACAGTGCTAGAGAAAATGTTAATGCTATTAAATTTAAAAGTATTGCATTTGATCCAGGTGTGGTGCATTCCTATAATTCCAATACTGAGAAACTCAAGCAGGAGGAATGCAAGTTTGAGCCCAGCCTGGTCAACTTTTTATTTTTTTTTATTTTTTTAAGACAGGGTCTTGCTCTGAAGGCCAGGTTGGTTCCGAACTCACTGTGTAGCCCAGGTTGGCCTTGAATGCATGGAAATCCTCCTGCTTCAATGTCCAACTGCTGTGCTATTCCTGAAACCACCCCTCTCTTTTTTTTCAAATGGTACTAGGGAACAAGTCAGGGGCTTTCACTTTAAGCTATTTCCCTAGCCCATTTTTTACATGTATACACATTTTAATTTATTTTTTTTTAAATATATTTTTGGACCGGGAACATAGTTCAGTGGTAAAGTATATGCCTAGCATGCACAAGGCCTGGATTTGATTCACCAGCACTACGCAAGTGTGATGGTGCATGCTAGTAATCCCAGCACTTGGGAGGTAAGGCAGGAGGATTGCCCTGTGTTCAGGACCAGTCTGGACTAATGAGTAAAACTCTGTCTCTGAAAAAGAAAAAACAAGGTATATGAATATGCCACTACTGAATTATATGCTAAAAAGCTGCTAAGATGGAAATTTTTTATTACATATTTTCATCACCATTTTGTTTTTTTCCCCTGTTTTTAGGGCTTATTGTTCTTATTTTCTTGTTTCCTGCTTTGTTTGGTTTTGCTTTTTTTGACTAGACTGGAAATTGAACCCAAGGCCTTCACACTGAGCTTCATCCTCAGCCTGCTTTTCTTTCTTTCTTTCTTCTTTCTTTCTTTCTTTCTTTTTAATTTTGAGATAGGGTCTCACTAAATCTATAGTTGCCGAATTCCCACGCTGGGCTTGAACCTGTCATTCTACTGCCCCAACATCCCAGACTGATGGGATTACAGGTCTATACCACCCGATCCAACTTTTTTTTTTTCTTTTTGAGACAGGGTCTCAGTATGTAATCCAGACTGGCCTTGAACTCCCTATATAGCCCAAAACGACTTTTTGCCTCAGCTTCCTGAGTTCTGGAATTATAGCTGTGTGCCACTGCTATGGTTTGGATCTAGAATGTCCCCCAAAAGTCTCACGTATTTGGGTGTAGGGTGACAGGAAACCGTGTGTCATTGGGAGGTTGGGCCTGGATCAAAGGGGCAGATGCTTGGGGTTTGATCTGGAAAGATTGTGTCAGCTGGTCAAGACTGGGGGGTGCCCAGGGCAGAGCTTTCAGGTGTGTATTATTGACATGTGACCCAACAGGCAACTTGAAGTAGGTAAAGGAAGGAAGGAGAAACATTGGTACAGCTTCCTCCTGGAAGCTTTAGCCTTTCCTGAGTCTCCAGACATTGACTTGCTTCACTTGGCTTCTGTGTACAACGCTGTAAGCAACTCTTTAGCATCTGCCATTTTCCTTCACCCTTGCCGGCAGCACCATGAGCAGACTGTGAGGCCTTTTGAAACTGAGAGCTAAATAAATCTTTCCTCCCTTTAGCTGTGGTATTCTGTTCCAGCAAGGAGAAGGTAACTAAAACAGTCAAGATACCTGGCTTTACCACAATTTTTTTTTTTTTTTGAGATAGGATCTTGCTGTGTAGTCCAGGCTGGTCTAGAACTCACTTTGTAACCCAGGCTAGCCTCAAATTCACAGCAGTCCTCCTGCATCAGCTACTGAGTGCTCAGATGACAGGAATATGCCACAGTGCCCAGCTAATCTTTATGTAGTGCTGAAGGGTCAACTCAGGGCCTTATTCTTGCTGGGAAACCGCTGTAAGTGAGCAGCACCCCCAGCCCCTCCCCTTACCGCAATTTTAAAAGTAAGTAGATCATTAAAAAAAAAAAAAACTAAGCTCAATGGCACCTCCTATGACCCTAGTTTCTCAGGAGACCGAGGCAGTAATATTGCAGGTTCAAGGCAAACCTGAACAATTTAGGGAGTTCCTATCTCAAAATCAAATTTTATATATTTATTTATTTATGTTTGCAAATGTACATTAGGTTTAATAACAAAAAGTGAAAGGGCCATATCCTTTTCCTTTTCATTCATATCCCAATCACCAAAGCCTTTAATACTGGGTGGAAAAAAAAAGCAAAAACAAAGATGGTAACATATTCATGTAGAGTACTTTGGCAGTATCTATTAAACTCAATCAAAGTAATAAACATCCATACTGTTTGACCTAGGATTTTCATGTCCAGGGATTAGCTCTATACATTTGCACTGAGATTAAATGGGAACATGTAGATTGTTCTTTGCAGCTTTGCTTGTTTTGGCAAAAGATCAGAACTAACCCAAAAAAAGATTTATAGAGAATTAGTTAAATTATGGTACATCCATGTAATGGAAGACTCTGTAATAAGAAAACAGCAAACTTTGTGCTTTGTAATGAAACATTTTTAAGATATCTTAGACGACAAATCGAGGTGCAGAGCAGTACATTCAATTTACTTAAATTAGTGTGAAGATGAAAGCTAGCAAGGCCCTGTGGTACATGCCTGTGTTCCCAGCTACTCCAAAGGCTGATGCAGGAGGGTTTCAAGTTTGAGGACAGCCTGAACAATTTATTTTCTAATTTGATCTAATTTATTTATTTATTATTATTTTTGAGAAAGGGTCTCGCTTTGTAGCCCAGGCTGATCCTGAGCTCTCTCTCTATATAGCCCAGGCTGGGCCCAGACTCACAGCAATCCTCCTACCCCAGCCTCCTGAGAGCTGGAATTATAGGCATGTGCCACCACTCCCAGCTCAGGCAGGGCAATTTAGCAAGACCTTCTTTTTAAAAAGAGGCTGGAAGGCTGAAGGAATAGCTCAGCGGTTAAAGCAACAAGTGCTGTACAGGAGGCTGAGGCAAGCAGATTGTCCTGATCCACGGCCAGTCTAGGCTACATAGTGAATTCAGAACCATCCTGGACTACACAGATGCTGTCTCAAAAAATAAAATAAAATAAAATAAAAAAAAGAAGCTGAAAAAATTTTAAAAACCAGAAATTAAATAAAAAAGACGACTGGAGATGTAGCTTAATGCTCCCTGCTCTGTAGGCTAGAAAAAAAAAGGAGAAAAAGAGAAAAACTATAAACATAATTGCTTATATAGGTAAAGAATATTTCCTGGGGCAGGGGGAGTAGTCAAGTGGTTAGAGTGCTTGCCTAGCAAATGCAAGACCTTGGGCCCAGTTTCCCAGCACCTATTAACCAACTATGTGTGCACACCTCTCATCCCAGCACAGGGGTTGAGGTAGGATTGCCATGAGTTCAAGGCCAGCAGGGGCGACACAGACAGTTCAGAGGTTGCGTGGACCATAGAGCAAGACCTTGTCTCAAAAAACAAAAACAGGGCTGGAGGAATGGCACAGCAGTTAGAGCACTTGCCTAGCAAACGCAAGGCCCTGAGTTGATTCCTCAACACCACATAAACTGGGTGTGGTGATGCACACCTGTAATCCCAGCACTCTGGAGGCTGATGCAGGAGGATTGGTGTGAGTTCAAGGCCAGCCTGGGCTCCATAGTGACTGTAGTGACTGGGAGAATTGGTTGTAAGGAAGAAGATGGGACGGCTGTGATGACAGGGAGAAAGACTGTCTCTTTTGATTACTTGTGTATTTTTCCCTTTCTTTTCTTTTTTCTTTTTTTTTTGGGGGGAGGGGATAGGTTCTTTCTCTATAGCTCAGGCTGGTCCTAAACTCACTATGGAGCCCAGGCTGGCCTTGGACTGATGGCAATCCTCCTGCCTCAGCCTTCCGAGTGCTGGGGTTACAGGTGTGAGCCACCATGCCTGGTTTATGTGGTGCTGGGGACTCAAACTCAGGGTATTGAGCCCAGGCTTCTGACACTTTGGTAATACCTCATCACTGAGCTACACCCCTCAGTATCCCTCTATATTTTCTCTTTTTCATTTTATTTATTGTCTTAATTTTTATTTTTGGAGAAAAATATCTTGCTAATTGGCTCAGGCTGGCCTCAAATACGTGAACCTCTTGCCTCAGCCTTAGCTGCGATCACAGGTTTGTACCACTATGCCTGGTTAATATGCTCTTTTGAACTTTTGGAATTTTAAACATAAATTCTTTTAGAAAAACGTAAACCATAACATCTTTATCACATGTGAACAGGCAGCTGCTTATGTTGCCTGTGACAGAATAAAACTAAGTCAGAGGCCAGCAGAGCTCAGGGACAGATCCCTGATGACGTCATTTCAGTCCTTGGGTCCTGCTGTTTCTAATTCTGTTCTTGTTACATGAGGCATTGCATTCTCCTTTCTGGTTTAAATCATTTGATTCTGCCTGGCAAGTGTCTTGATCAGGTCCATCACAGCAAGGACTGTGCTGAATTTTAGTGCTCTCTTTTCCTGGGTATTATTATCATTGTGGTACTGGAGATCCAACCCGGAGCTTTCACACTGAGCTGCATCCCCAGCCCATAAATCACTAAGTTGTCCAGGCTGGGCTCATATTTGTGATTCTCCTGCCTCAACCTCCTGGAGTGCTGGGATTACAGGCCTACAGCACTGTGCTTGGCTTCCTATGTATTATTGTAGGGTTTTTTGTTTGTTTGTTTTCTTCTGCAACAGGGCCTCATGATGTAATCCAGGCTGGTCCTGAACTCATTACATAACCTAGCCTGGCCTCCAACTCACAGCAATCCTCCTGCCTCAACCTCCCGAGAGCTGAGATGCCACAACACCCGGTTTGTGTGGTGCTGGGGAATGAAACTCAAGCACTTGTGCTTGCCAGGCAAGCACTCTAACTGCTGTGCCGTTCCTCCAGCCTTTCTGTAGTGTTGGGAGCTATCACAACGCCTAGGACAAAAGAGCCCTCTTTCAGCGAATGAGGAAAATGAGGCTGAGGAGAAAGCACTGGAATGCCTTGCAGAGTAGGAGAACCGGGTCTGGGCTACATCAGCTGACTCATTCACCATGTTTATTGAGCCCCTGCTACCTGCTAGCTAGATTCTGGGCGTGGCCCATAATATGGAGGGAAGTGAAGGTGTAGATTCTTGATAGCCATTCTGTCTGGAGAGGTATTCTTTCCTTGTATTTGGGGGAGGGAGTATTGGGGACCAAGCCTAAGGCTTTTCCACTGAGCTATATCCTCAGACCATTTTTATTTTTGATTCTGGGACAGGTTCTCCCTAAATTGCTACGTTAGCCGAGACTAGACTCAAATTTGCAGTCCTGCCTCTGCCTCCCAGAGTGCTAGGATTATAGGTCTGCCCACCTCAGCCTGGCTCAGAGGATCTTGTTACATGTAAAGTGATATCTTAATCTGTGTAGTTCTTCCCATACAAGAACAAAGCACAGAGCCATGAGTAAGGTAGGCATGTAACAAGTTATGGCAAATAGTTGTCTCAGTAAGGACTTTTTTTGGCTTTTCTGTGGGAGTCTTTTCTTTTTCTTCAGTTTGACTCTGGCTGGTATTGGGGATTGAACCCAGGGCCTTGAGCGTGCCAGGGAAGTGCTTTGCCACTGAGTTACATCCTCAGCCCAGGAATGTTTCAAAAGAGAACAAAACATGTCTTTAAAAAAGTGGGGCAATAGCTCAGTGGCACAGTTCTTGGCTAATGTGTGAATCCCTGGGTTAGACCCTTAGCATGGCAAAAAATATTTTCTCTTTTAGTTAAGAAGGTCTAAAAGACATAAGAAGGCTGGGGCATAGCTCAGCAGTTAAAGTGCTTGTCTACTAAGCATAATAAGGTCCTGGGTTTGATTTCTCATCACCTCATAAACCAAGCATGATGGGACATGCCTGCAATCCCAGCACTCAGGAGGCTGAGACAGTAGGACTACCATGAGTTGGAGGCCAGCCTATGCTACATAGTGAATTCAAGATCAGTCTGGACTACAAACAAGACTTGGTCTCAAAAAAAAAGAAAAAGAAAAAGAAAAAGAAAAAAAAAGACATAACAGAGAAACTAGTATAACAGGCAAATGAGTTTCCAGCATAGCAGGTAAGTTTCTGGGCATCTATTTGGGAAAGGAAGGCTTGAACTTGATGATCCTCCTGCCTCAGTTTCCCTGAGCACAAACACACACACGCACACACACACCTTCCTCTGAACCCATTGGTGGCTCATTAGTAAATATGAACAGTGTCATAAATCAAATAAAGCCTCCAAAATGAAAAGGACCGCATATATATTATATATATTTATTATATCATGTACGTATCTATTTGTTTATAAATATCTTTCCAGCAATCTACGTAAAGCATTTGGCACACAAGAAGTCCTTGAAGTTTCCCTTGTGTCCTGGAACCCAGAGTCTCATGGGTAGCCCTGAGAGCCTTCCCAACTGAGAGCTCCTTAGAGGTCACAAGATCTAACCACTGATTTTGGTGGTGGTGGGGCTCACCTCCCAGCTGCCCACCCCCTGCACAATTTATCTGCTCCGAATCAGAAGGCCTTTTTTATAAGCTGGCTTAAAAGACTCACAAGGTCCTTGAAATTAATTACTAGTTCAGTCAGGCTTGACTCACAAGAATGGAACAAGTTTATGAGTCACCCTCCCCGGGAATGACCCAATCCTCTTCCATCCCAACCTCTTGTGTGTGTGTGTGTATGTGTGTGTGGGTTTTTTGGGTTGTTTTTCTTTTTTTTGCCCATCCCAACTTCTAAACCAGCAGTTGTCTCAAGAAGGGAAAACAAAGCCTTCAGACTAGTATGGTCTCCACATTACCTACTTCATCAAAACTTCTGGAGGTGCCTGTTGGGAATAAACTCCATGCCCCTTCCACATCCAACAGAAGAAGTTTGGCCACCAGAAGCAGGTAAACGTGGAAAACACCACATCGGTCACGCAAACTCATTACTTTGCTACAGTTCAGCTTCCTCTGTGTTTTGGGTATTCGTTCTGTCTGCTTGAGGAGAACATTCTCTAACTCATTTCCAGGTGAATTTAGTCATCTTGCCTTCACCATTGATCTAAATCTGGAGTTTCTTAGCACTGCCGCTTAAATGTAGTGTGGTGGAGAGGCCTGTGCAGAGGGAGTCCAAGCTCTGAGACGGCTCCTGCAGGGTACCCCACCTCAGTGGTTCACCCTGATTTCTACCTGACTGTTGCTGTCTTCAGGACTCACTTGTAAAAGCAATGTGCCAGCTTCCCAAGCCACAGCCAATAGCCTCAGCTCTCCAAATTTATCCGGGGCTCTCCCACATTCCCTAAACTTAGGTAAGGGAAAGTGGGGGGTCAGGCCTAAAGCAGAGCCTACTGTCTTGTCTGGCCCCCCACCACATACCCCCCACCCCAGCTAGTGCAGGGTGTTGGGCTACATGGGACAACTGCTTTCCACCCACCCTGTCTTAGATCAGACACTGAGGCTTTTGAACTTAAAAGTCTGGAATTTGGCATCTGTGCTCTCTAACCAGAAAGTAGACAAGTCTGAGGGTCAAAAGCAAGCGCCAGCCCCCTGGAGCATGATCTGAGACCGCCGTGGAGCTCCTGTTTCTCACACTGGCTGAGCCAGGCCAGACATTTTGTGTCAGTGCACAAGTGATATGGCTGCTCTTGGAAGAAGGAAGGGGCGCAGGTCATCTTAGGTCCGGCTGAATCCCCACATACGGCAAGAGCATGCTTGCATAGTACACACACACACACACACACACACACACACGCTCGCGCACGCACGCATGCACTGTTCACTCACCTCCCCAGACAGCTGGGAAATGACACCTGCGGTAATAGAGCCAGTGACCGCACTTCTCCCTGGAGGGGAAGATCCCACACCCCAGACCCTTGGAAGCTGGGGTGAGGGAGGGAAGAAGCCAGCTTTTCGGTTTGTCTCCAAGCTACCAGTCCTCTCTCCCCACTTTCAGGGCTGTAATGAGCACCGTCACCCCAGGGCGGTTAGCCTCTCCCCAAAATACCTCATTCACCCTCCAGGTTTGCCTTGACCCACTCCATCAACTAGACAGTTCGCGGGTCTCATCTTCTCTGAGAAGCTAAGGTGGGAGAGTATACAGGTGCCGGGTCATTTACAGGACCTAAATGGAGACTCGTCAGGGATGGACGGACCATCCCTGGGACAATCTCTTACTGTGTTATCCAGACTAAGCTATTTAACAAATATATAATTAGTATATGCATATATACCATATTTGGGCTCCTGAAAGAGGATGGAAACTGTCCAGGGTCACACCTGTTAGGCTACTTCGCTTGTGAAATACGGCGTATTATAACCAGAGTTATAGGCGGAGCAAGGTTTTGGCCAGCCAGAAACCACCTTGTGAAAAGGCCCCGGGGAGCGGCGAGCAGCCCACGCCTGCCCCGGGAGCCTGCTCCAGCTTGTGAGCACAGGCAGCTTTCACAGCCCGCCAGCCCTTGGCAACTTCATTTTGCTAATATCCTTTACTCGTTCCCTTGCAGGGCAAGCGGGGGAGGCCACTTCTGGCCACTCCACTAGAACCCAGGAACAGGGTCCCAGGTGTCTGCACGGTGGGGATACCTTCTCTTTTCCTGGCCCCAGTCCGTTCCAGTTTCTGAAGCAGTGTCACCAGGTGTTGTGACCCGTGCTTCAAGCAAGAACCTGGGCCGCTTGGGGGTACAGACTAGTTTATCACCTTCCGTGCTGCGTTAGGTTGTGGCCGGGCGGGTAGCTGCGGGCTCCGGCTGCGCTGTGACAGGCACTCGGGAGGCGCTGTGACAGACGATGGTCACACAGAGCAGGGCGGCAGTGAGTCTGGGGGGCCGCCGCGGACGGCCTCGGGATCCCGCTGTGGCGGCGACGGGGACGCCCAAGCCAGCGGCCCCGCCCGGGCGACCGGGCCGCCGCGCCCCGCCTTCGCGCCCGGCGCGTCGCTCGCCGCGCCCCGCCCCCGCCCGCAGTGCCCGGATGCGGGTGACGCGCGGTCGCCATCTTCCCGTCCTGGGCAGTCGGAGCTTGTCGGAGCCAGCGCGAGCCGCCACCGTCATCGCTGCTGCCGCCGAGTCCTCCGCCTGCCGCCGCCCCTGCCATGTGAGTGGGCCACCGCCGGCGGCCCCGCGCGGCCCCACGCCGGCCGCCGCCCCCGGAGCGGGCTGCAGAGAGTGACGGGTCCCGCCCGCGCCGCCGGCGCCCCCGCGCTGGGGTCCGGGCTGCAGCGGTGACCGCGCGCCTGACCCGGAGCCCCGCTCCCGGGCTGGCCGGAGGGCGATGGCAGCGGGAGCGGAGGGAGCGGACCCTGTGTCCGCCCGCCCCGCCCCTGTCGCTACGGCTGCCGGTCGTTACGGGTCGACCCTGGACATCGTCAGGGAGGTCGCCCTCATTTGGCAGGCGGGGAAACTGAGGCCTGGAGAGGGGGAGGGGGCCTCGCTCAAGGTCACGAAGCTTATGCGCGGCGGGCCGGACAGAGAACGGGGCTCCGATCGGGTGCTATCTTCCCGAAAAGGAGGACTGGAGGGAGGATGGATGGACAGGTGGATGGGCGGAGCCCTGGCCGCAGGGCCGGAGGCTCCAGGCCCTTAGTCTTAATCCATTCGTGCTCCTCAGGTCTGCTACCGCTGCCACCGCCCCCCCTGCCGCCCCGGCTGGGGAGGGCGGTCCCCCTGCCCCCCCTCCGAACCTCACCAGTAACAGAAGACTGCAGCAGACCCAGGCCCAGGTGGACGAGGTCAGTTTGGTAGTGGTGGCGGGGTTATCAGGCATTGGGGGAGACCCCTGGGACTGGCAAATGGGTATCGGGCCCAATCTTGGGTTGAGGGTGATGACAGTTCCTGACTGTGGGCTTGGGGTCAGAAACATGCCCTGCTCCACCCGTCTTTCTGTCAGAATGCACTTGGAAGGGCGTTGGGGTGTTAATGAGCCATGGTAGCCTGGGGTGTGCCAGTTGGGGCAGATATGCTCTGGCAATGGGCAAGCTGCCTGAGGCCCTTTAGAACAGAAGGTGTTGCTGTGATATCTGAAATGTCTGGCTACCAGCACGACCCTGATGTGTGCTCCTTGCATGTCTCCAGGTGTGCTAGGCATGTTCTGTGTATGTCCTTGGCATGTTAGCCTGGCAGCATCGGGGTGCATGTTCCGTGTGTGGCACAATGGGCACATGTTGGAGAAGTGCCCTCCTTCAGGTGGGCCTTGGCACACCCCCTGCCTCGTGGGCCCCTCCCCCAGGTGGTGGACATCATGAGGGTGAATGTGGATAAAGTCCTGGAGCGGGACCAGAAGCTATCAGAGCTGGACGACCGTGCTGATGCACTCCAGGCCGGGGCCTCCCAGTTTGAAACAAGTGCAGCCAAGCTCAAGCGCAAATACTGGTGGAAAAATCTCAAGGTAAGAATAGGGGCAGATGGGGGCCTGGAAGGAGGTCTTGTGGGTGAATAAGGGTGTCCTGGTTTGTCTTACTGACCTTCCTTCTCACCCCTAGATGATGATAATCTTGGGAGTGATTTGCGCCATCATCCTCATCATCATCATCGGTGAGTGGGGTAGGAGTGACCAGGGCCCTTCCTCTGGAGAGATTTCCTTGTGAATTCTGGGTTTTGAAGGTCATTAACCTAGTTTTTACTCTTCAACAAGACACGTATAACTGCTAATGACAGTTCTGTTTCATCTGGGACTCGAAATCAGGATGTTGTTTTAGCCTTTACCCAGATCTAGGAAGTTCCCATTAAGATTTTGGAAACAGGAAAGCTAGTGGACCCTAATGCTCCATTGAGGAACTTTTGGGCCTAAAAGCCCAGTTTGGGAACCCTGGAACTTGGGAGAAGGAGATAGGAAGGACTTGGGGACTTGAGGCATGACCAGGAAACCACTGGCCCCACCATTTGAGCACTTTCCTCTCAGAGGCTCTGAGAATTAGAGGTTTATAGTTCCACTACAATACCATGAAGTTGAAGAGAACTGGGAACCCACCTGTTCAGCCCTCAGTTTTATAGATGGAGAAACTGAGACCAAGAAAGGGGAAGGGATATCAACCAGCTGGGGAGTGGGGAGGACTGAAACAGGGCCAGGCCTGACACACTGCTTTCTTTCTCTCCCTCTTCTCTCTCCCTGTTCCTCCTTGTCTTACCCTCTCTCCACAGTTTACTTCAGCACTTAAATCCCTGAGGAGTCAGCCCTGCCTAGAGAAGGGCCTCTCCCCCACCCCCAGCCGTTCCTCCACCTCTCAGCCATATCTCTCAGCCCCCCCTCCCTTGGATCCGTGTGTGTGTGTCTGTGTGTGTGCCCCCCTGTAAATAGCCAGCTGTTATTTATACATATATAATATTATATATATTTGGTCTGTTTGTAGTTTTATTACTAGAAGATTTTTCTGGTTGTCCTTAACACCCCTTCCCAACGTTCCTATCATCTCTTTCTCCCTCCTTTCCTTTCCCTGTCTTCCTGACCAGTCCCAAGTCCTTTCATTTGCATCTGCTATGCAATAGTCCCTCTTCTTCTCCTTCCCTTCCCATCCTTCCCACATTGCTTCCCCTCCAAGCAATCTCCCCAAAACAAAAAGCACCCATCCAGGCCTCCTTAGGTGCACCATTGCATTCACTGGGAGGCTCTGAGACTGGCCTGACTTGGTCCTAAGATTCCCAAAGTCTTTTGGGAGCTTCCAGCATGTTAATTAGCATACCATTTGCATATACACACCTCTTTTGGTTTCCTTTTTGGTTCCTTCCCTCTTCTCTCAACTTGTGTTTCTTTTTTTACTGAGGAGTTAGTCCCTGTTGGTTCTTGTGTCACATTTTCATTTGCACGACATTACTTGCAGGTGGTGGGAAGCCTGGGCTTTTAGGGAACCAGACTGTTCTGGCCCTCAGAACTGCCCTCTCCCAGCCCCTCCAGTCCAGTTTGCCTACCCTACTGCCATTTGCCAAACCTCTTGTACCTTCCTCTCCCTTCCCCCAGCTGGTGTGTATGTGTCTTGGAATTCAGTGTGTTATGATGGACCAATAATTCTGCCACTTGGGGTCTCTACCTACATTCCTGCTCCCCAGTTTTAATGTGGGGCACCCAACTGACATTCCCATGGGGTCTCCCTCCCTCCCATCTGTCTGATCTGCCTCCTCCTCCCACGAGGAGAGTTGGGGGTTGGCCACAATCTGATCTCTTTTGGGAGGGGTGGCTACCAGTGTGTGTGGGGGGGTCATCACTGCCTTGGGGAGAAGTGAGGCAGGGCAGAGAATCCCCCCAGTTTCTGCCTGAAATCTCTAGCCTCACCCCTGCTGGAGGTTGGGCTGAAAACCTTCCTCCCCAATTTGGGGGGTGTTGCCCCCATCACTGCCCAGCTCCTTTGACTACCCCCCTGTGTTCAGGGTGGGGGTATTAGTCACTGCCAATGTGTGTATGGGACTTGATTGTTGATGGGGATCCTTGCCCTCTTTAGGGCTGTTGAGCCCAAAGAGAGAGAGCACGAGAGAGCATGAGCACTGTCCCCTCATTAGATGAAGTGATGGAGGAAAAGGCTTAATGTCTTTTAAATGGCACAATTACAGGGGTTTGAGGGTCCAATCCCTTAACCTGCCACTGCAGGGGGCCCCCCAAACTCTTTCTTCCCCCCACACAAGGTTTTCTGTGTGGAGGGGGAGCAGGGAGATCTAAATTGTGGTGTGAAAGGGTAGGAGAGATGCTGGGGGTGGGGGTGCTGTGTTCTAGACCCCCCATATTATCCCAGTGTCCCCTGCCTTCCCTCATCCCTCACCCCATGCCCCCAGTTCTGTGGCGCATCCAGGTTGTGAAAATGTACAATAAATGTGTAATGAGTAACCAGGTGTTAACTGTTCTGAATTTTTTTCTTACCCAAAGGGCAGGGTATAGAATCTGCAGGTTTAACAGGAAAATTGAAAAACATACATTGGGAAGGGTCTGGTCTTTGCAGGAGGCTCTGACCTTGGATAGTGCAAAGTGCGATCCCCAAAGTGGCCACGGGGGGGTGGGGTGGGGCGCCATGAGCTGGTAAATAAGAAGTGTCATTTTGACCAGGAGCTAAGCCTGGTGAACGCTAGAGTCTGGGGCTTTTGGTTTTCCTCTCCTCCATCTTGTCTGGGGCATACACCTGCTGTTGGACTTTTTGCCATCTCAGATTTATCTCCTAGATATTCTGCAGTCACTCCTGTGGTCATTTTTCCTAGGCCTGAAGTAGATGGCCACTTTGGTGAGACAGTTCCAACCAGTGCCAACATCTTCTCGAGGGGTTAATATTTGTTGAAAGAATCTGCTCAGGAAATGTAACTGACTGGAATGCATATTCCCCGTGCACTCTTGTGCTACATGACTTGGGACTCCATATCCTTCCTACCTTATACTCCCATAGCCTCCAGGTTTTTTTTTTCTTTTTTCTTTTTTTTTTTTTGAGGCAGGGTCTCACTCTATACACCAGGCTGGTCTTGTGCACACTATGTAACCCAGGTTGGCCTTGACCTCTGTAATCCTCCTGCCTGAGCATCCCTAGAACTGGGATTATAGGCATGCGTCACCACACCCAGTATATGTGGTGCTGGGGAATCAAACTCAGAGGCTTGGTGTTTGCTAGGCATGTGCTCTAGCTGCTGTGCTGTTCCTCCAGCCCAGGCAATTCTTGTATTTAGGTATGCAGCCCATCATAATTTGCACCTTTCTTAAGGGCATACTGCATTCTACAGGGTCTGTGCTTTATCTATTGAATCTTACAGGCTTAAGATTTCTTTTCATAGGACACTCTTATGGTTTCAGCCCCATCATGGACTAACGTGGTAATTCGGACAGATTATGTAACCTCCAGATTTCAGTGTCATTTGTGAGTGGGTGGGTAGTGAGCCAGACTCCTTGGAGTTTATGAGGAGCTCCTGGCTTGGCCCTCAGAAATCATTTAGAGACAACTGTAGGATCACTGCCCTGACGTGGAGCTGAGACCAAAGACCGCTTCACTCTAATGCTCGCTTCACCCTAATGA
Organism: Ctenodactylus gundi; assembly: GCA_004027205.1. NCBI lineage: Eukaryota > Metazoa > Chordata > Mammalia > Rodentia > Ctenodactylidae > Ctenodactylus > Ctenodactylus gundi. The sequence continues at coordinate 292,134 of PVKB01002369.1, forward strand.
TTACCAGCTTTGAGAATCAAAGTCGCAGTACGAGAACACAGGGCCACA